>JAWNNV010001006.1:0-13106 GCA_035044485.1 Scaptomyza reducta
GGAAAGGCTTTTTAATCGTGGCTCGATCTCAATAATTAAACCGAATTCATAGTTGGAAATGTTTTTTTTTTCGAAATTCATGTTAAAACTTTCCGAGCCTATAACTATGTCAAAATTTCAGAGCCTATAACTTTGTTAAAACTGAACCGATTTTCAAAAGGAAAGGCGTTTTAGTCGTGGTTAGATCTCAATAATTAAACCGAATTCATAATTGGAAATATTTTTTTTTTCGAAATTCATGTTAAAACTTTCCGAACCTATAACTTTGCCAAAACTTTCCGAACCCATAACTTTGTCAAAACTGAACCGATTTTCAAAAGGAAAGGCGTTTTATCATGGCTCGATCTCAATAATTAAGCGGCTTTAGTTTGGAGATGTTTTTTTTTAAAAAAAAAAAAAAAAAAAAAAAAAAAAAAAAGCGAAAATAATGTTAAAACTTTCCGAACCTATAACTACGTCAAAACTTTCCGAACCTATAACTATGTCAAAACTTCCCGAACCTATAACTTTGTCAAAACTGAACCGATTTTCAAAGGAAAGGCGTTTCAGTCGTGGCTGATCTAATAATTAAAACAGAATTCATAGTTGGAAATGTTTTTTTTACGAAAATTCATGTCAAAATTTTCCGGGGAACCTATAAATACATCAAAATTTCAGAACCTATAAATATATCAAAATTTTCCGAACCTATAACATTGTCAAAACTGAACCGAATTTCAAAAGAAAAGGCGTTTTAGTCGTGGCTCGGTCTCAATAATTAAAGCGAATTCATAATTGGAAATGTTTTTTTTTTTTTCAAAAATTTTCATGTAAAAACTTTCCAACCTATAACTATGTCAAAACTTTCCGAACCTATAACATTGTCAAAACTGAACGGATTTTCAAAAGAAAAGGCGTTTTAGTCGTGGCTCGAACCTCAATAATTAAACCGAATTCATAGTTGCAAATGTTTTTTTTTCGAAATTCATGTTAAAACTTTCCGAACCTATAACTTTGTCAAAACTTTCATTAAACTTCCGAACCTATAACTTTGTCAAAACTGAACCGATTTTCAAAAGGAAAGGCGTTTTAGTCGTGCTCGATCTCAATAATTAAACAGTATTCATAGTTGGCAAATGTCTTTTTTTTCGAAATTCATGTTAAAATTTTCCGAACCTATAAGTTTATCAAAACTTTCAGAACCTATAACTATGCAAAACTTTCCGAACCTATAACTTTGTCAAAACTGAACCGATTTTCAAAAGGAAAGGCGTTTTAGTCGTCGCTCGGTCTCAATAATTAAACCGAATTCATAGTTGGAAATTTTTTTTTTTTCGAAATTCATGTTAAAACTTTCCGAACCTATAACTTTGTCAAAACTTTCCGAACCATAAATATGTCAAAACTTTCAGAACCTATAACATTGTCAAAACTGAACCGATTTTCAAAAGGAAAGGCGTTTTAGTCGTGCTCGATCTCAATAATTAAACTGAATTCATAGTTGGAAATGTTTTTTTTTCGAAATTCATGTTAAAACTTTCCGAACCTATAACTTTGTCAAAACTTTCCGAACCTATAACTTTGTCAAAACTGAACCGATTTTCAAAAGAAAAGGCGTTTTAGTCGTGGCTCGATCTCAATAATTAAACCGAATTCATAGTTGGAAATGTTTTTTTTTTCGAAATTCATGTTAAAACTTTCCGAACCTATAACTTTGTCAAAACTTTCCGAACCTATAACTATGTCAAAACTTTCCGAACCTATAACTTTGTCAAAACTGAACCGATTTTCAAAAGGAAAGGCGTTTTAGTCGTGGCTCGATCTCAATAATTAAACCGCATTCATAGTTGGAAATGTTTTTTTTTTCGAAATTCATGTCAAAATTTACCGAACCTATAACTTTGTCAAAACTTTCAGAACCGATAAGTTTGTCAAAACTGAACCGATTTTCAAAAGGAAAGGCGTTTTAGTCGTAGCTCGATCTCAAATAATTATAGTTCGAAATTTTATTTTTCGAAATTATGTTAAAACTTTCCGAACCTATAACTTTGTCAAAACTTTCCGAACCTATAACTATGTCAAAACTTTCCGAACCTATAACTTTGTCAAAACTGAACCGATTTTCAAAAGGAAAGGCGTTTTAGTCGTGGCTCGATCTCAATAATTAAACTGCATTCATAGTTGGAAATGTTTTTTTTTTCGAAATTTATTTTAAAACTTTCCGAACCTATAACTTTGTCAAAACTTTCCGAACCTATAACTTTGTCAAAACTGAACCGATTTTCAAAAGGAAAGGCGTTTTAGTCGTGGCTCGATCTCAATAATTAAACCGAATTCATAGTTGGAAATGTTTTTTTTTCGAAATTCATGTTAAAACTTTCCGAACCTATAACTTTGTCAAAACTTTCCGAACCTATAACTATGTCAAAACTTTCCGAACCTATAACTTTGTCAAAACTGAACCGATTTTCAAAAGGAAAGGCGTTTTAGTCGTGGCTCGATCTCAATAATTAAACCGCATTAATAGTTGCAAATGTTTTTTTTTTGAAATTCATGTCAAAACTTTCCGAACCTATAAATATGTCAAAACTTTCAGAACCTATAACTTTGTCAAAACTGAACCGATTTTCAAAAGGAAAGGCGTTTTAATCGTGGCTCGATCTCAATAATTAAACCGAATTCATAGTTGGAAATATTTTTTTTTTCGAAATTCATGTTAAAACTTTCCGAACCTATAACTTTGCCAAAACTTTCCGAACCTATAACTATGTCAAAACTTTCCGAACCTATAACTTTGTCAAAACTGAACCGATTTTCAAAAGCATAGGCGTTTTAGTCGTGGCTCGATCTCAATAATTAAACCGAATTCATAGTTGGAAATATTTTTTTTTTCGAAATTCATGTTAAAACTTTCCGAACCTATAACTTTGCCAAAACTTTCCGAACCTATAACTATGTCAAAACTTTCCGAACCTATAACTTTGTCAAAACTGAACCGATTTTCAAAAGCATAGGCGTTTTAGTCGTGGCTCGATCTCAATAATTAAACAGCATTCATAGTTGGAAATGTCTTTTTTTCGAAATTCATGTTAAAACTTTCCGAACCTATAACTTTGTCAAAACTTTCCGAACCTATAACTATGTCAAAACTTCCCGAACTTATAACTTTGTCAAAACAGAACCGATTTGCAAAAGGAAAGGCGTTTTAATCGTGGCTCGATCTCAATAATTAAACCGCTTTCATAGTTGGAAATGTTTTTTTTTTCGAAATTTATGTTAAAACTTTCCGAAACTTAACTTTGTCAAAACTTTCCGAACCTATAACTATGTCAAAACTTTCCGAACCTATAACTTTGTCAAAACTGAACCGATTTTCAAAAGGAAAGGCGTTTTAGTCGTGGCTCGATCTCAATAATTAAACCGTATTCATAGTTGCAAATGTTTTTTTTTTCGAAATTCATGTCAAAACTTTCCGAACCTATAAATATGTTAAAACTTTCAGAACCTATAACTTTGTCAAAACTGAACCGATTTTCAAAAAGAAAGGCGTTTTAGTCGTAGTTCGATCTCAATAATTAAACCGAATTCATAGTTGGAAATGTTTTTTTTTCGAAATTCATGTTAAAACTTTCCGAACCTATAACTTTGTTAAAACTTTCCGAACCTATAACTATGTCAAAACTTCCCGAACCTATAACTTTGTCAAAACTGAACCGATTTTCAAAAGGAAAGGCGTTTTAGTCGTGGCTCGATCTCAATAATTAAACAGCATTCATAGTTGGAAATGTCTTTTTTTCGAAATTCATGTTAAAACTTTCCGAACCTATAACTTTGTCAAAACTTTCCGAACCTATAACTATGTCAAAACTTCCCGAACCTATAACTTTGTCAAAACTGAACCGATTTGCAAAAGGAAAGGCGTTTTAGTCGTGGCTCGATCTCAATAATTAAACCGCATTCATAGTTGGAGATGTTTTTTTTTTCGAAATTCATGTTAAAACTTACCGAACCTATAACTTTTTCAAAACTTTCAGAACCGATAACTTTGTCAAAACTGAACCGATTTTCAAAAGGAAAGGCGTTTTAATCGTGGCTCGATCTCAATAATTAAACCGAATTCATAGTTGGAAATGTTTTTTTTTTTCGAAATTCATGTTAAAACTTTCCGAGCCTATAACTATGTCAAAATTTCAGAGCCTATAACTTTGTCAAAACTGAACCGATTTTCAAAAGGAAAGGCGTTTTAGTCGTGGTTCGATCTCAATAATTAAACCGAATTCATAATTGCAAATATTTTTTTTTTCGAAATTCATGTTAAAACTTTCCGAACCTATAACTTTACCAAAACTTTCCGAACCTATAACTTTGTCAAAACTGAACCGATTTTCAAAAGGAAAGGCGTTTTAGTCGTGGCTCGATCTCAATAATTAAACAGCATTCATAGTTGGAAATGTCTTTTTTACGAAATTCATGTTAAAACTTTCCGAACCTATAAATACATCAAAACTTTCAGAACCTATAACTATGTCAAAACTTTCCGAACCTATAACTTTGTCAAAACTGAACCGATTTTCAAAAGGAAAGGCGTTTTAGTCGTGGCTCGGTCTCAATAATTAAACCGAATTCATAGTTGGAAATGTTTTTTTTTTTCAAAATTCATGTCAAAACTTTCCGAACCCATAAATATGTCAAAACTCTCAGAACCTATAACATTGTCAAAACTGAACCGATTTTCAAAAGAAAAGGCGTTTTAGTCGTGGCTCGATCTCAATAATTAAACCGAATTCATAGTTGAAAATTCATGTTAAAATTTTCCGATCCTATAACTTTGTCAAAACTTTCCGAACCTATAACTATGTCAAAACTTCCCGAACCTATAACTTTGTCAAAACTGAACCGATTTGGAAAAGGAAAGGCGTTTTAGTCGTGGCTCGATCTCAATAATTAAACCGCATTCATAGTTGGAGAGGTTTTTTTTTTAAATTCATGTTAAAACTTACCGAACCTATAACTTTGTCAAAACTTTCAGAACCGATAACTTTGTCAAAACTGAACCGATTTTCAAAAGGAAAGGCGTTTTAGTCGTGGCTCGATCTGAAATAATTTTTCGAAATTTATTTTAAAACTTTCCGAACCTATAACTTTGTCAAAACTTTCCGAACCTATAACTATGTCAAAACTTTCCGAACCTATAACTTTCTCAAAACTGAACCGATTTTCAAAAGGAAGGGCGTTTTAGTCGTGGCTCGATCTCAATAATTAAACCGTATTCATAGTTGCAAATGTTTTTTTTTTCGAAATTCATGTCAAAACTTTCCGAACCTATAAATATGTCAAAACTTTCAGAACCTATAACTTTGTCAAAACTGAACCGATTTTCAAAAAGAAAGGCGTTTTAGTCGTGGTTCGATCTCAATAATTAAACCGCATTCATAGTTGGAAATTTTTTTTTTTCGAAATTCATGTTAAAAATTTCCGAACCTATAACTTTGTCAAAACTTTCCGAACCTATAACTATGTCAAAACTTTCAGAACCTATAACTTTGTCAAAACTTTCCGAACCTATAACAATGTCAAAACTTTCCGAACCTATAACTTTGTCAAAACTGAACCGATTTTCAAAAGGAAAGGCGTTTTAGTCGTGCCTCGATCTCAATAATTAAACCGCATTCATAGTGGGCAATGTTTTTTTTTTTCGAAATTTATGTCAAAACTTTCCGAACCTATAACTTTGTCAAAACTGAACCGATTTTTAAAAGGAAAGGCGTTTTAGTAGTGGATCGAGCTCAATAAATAAACCGCATTCATAGTTGGAAATGTTTTTTTTTCGAAATTCATGTTAAAACTTTCCGAACCTGTAACTTTGTCAAAACTTTCCAAACCTATAACTATACCAAAACTTTCCGAACATATAACTTTGTCAAAACTGAACCGATTTTCAAAAGGAAAGGCGTTTTAGTCGTGGCTCGATCTCAATAATTAAACAGCATTCATAGTTGAAAATGTATTTTTTTTTTCGAAATTCATGTCAAAACTTTTTGAACCTATAACTTTGACAATTTTTTCCGAACCTTTAACTGTGTCAAAACTTTCCGAACCCATAACTTTGTCGAAACTGAACCGATTTTCAAAAGGAAAGGCGTTTAAGTCGTGGCTCGATCTCAATAATTAAGTCGAATTCATAGTTAGATATGTTTTTTTTTTCCCAAATTCATGTTAAAACTTTCCGAACCTATAACTTTGTCAAAACTTTCCGAACTTATAACTATGTCAAAACTTTCCGAACCTATAACTTTGTCGAAACTGAACCGATTTTCAAAAGGAAAGGCGTTTTAGTCGTGGCTCGATCTCAATAATTAAACCGCATTCATAGTGGGCAATTTTTTTTTTTCGACATTCATGTTAAAACTTTCCGAACCTGTAACTTTGTCAAAGCTTTCCAAACCTATAACTATGTCAAAACTTTCCGAACCTATAACTTTGTCAAAACTGAACCGATTTTCAAAAGGAAAGGCGTTTTAGTCGTGGCTTGATCTCAATAATTAAACCGCATTCATAGTTGAAAATGGTTTTTTTTTTTCGAAATTTATGTTAAAATTTTCCGAACCTATAAATTTGTCAAAACTTTCAGAACCTATAACTTTATCAAAACTTTCCGAACCTATAACTTTGTCAAAACTGAACCGATTTTCAAAAGGAAAGGCGTTTTAGTCGTGGCTCGATCTCAATAATTAAACCGCATTCTAGTTGGAAATGTTTTTTTTTCGAAATTCATGTTAAAACTTTCCGAACCTATAACTTTGTCAAATTTTTCCGAACCTTTAACTGTGTCAAAACTTTCCGAACCTATAACTTTGTCAAAACTTTCCGAACTTATAACTATGTCAAAACTTTCCGAACCCATAACTTTGTCGAAACTGAACCGATTTTCAAAAGGAAAGGCGTTTTAGTCGTGGCTCGATCTCAATAATTAAACCGCATTCATAGTTGGAATTGTTTTTTTTTTTCGAAATTCATGTTAAAACTTTCCGAACCTGTAACTTTGTCAAAACTTTCCAAACCTATAACTATGTCCAAACTTTCCGAACCTATAACTTTGTCAAAACTTTCCGAACCTATAACTTTCTCAAAACTGAACCGATTTTCAAAAGGAAGGGCGTTTTAGTCGTGGCTCGATCTCAATAATTAAACCGTATTCATAGTTGCAAATGTTTTTTTTTTCGAAATTCATGTCAAAACTTTCCGAACCTATAAATATGTCAAAACTTTCAGAACCTATAACTTTGTCAAAACTGAACCGATTTTCAAAAAGAAAGGCGTTTTAGTCGTGGTTCGATCTCAATAATTAAACCGCATTCATAGTTGGAAATTTTTTTTTTTCGAAATTCATGTTAAAAATTTCCGAACCTATAACTTTGCAAAACTTTCCGAACCTATAACTATGTCAAAACTTTCAGAACCTATAACTTTGTCAAAACTTTCCGAACCTATAACAATGTCAAAACTTTCCGAACCTATAACTTTGTCAAAACTGAACCGATTTTTAAAAGGAAAGGCGTTTTAGTAGTGGATCGAGCTCAATAAATAAACCGCATTCATAGTTGGAAATGTTTTTTTTTCGAAATTCATGTTAAAACTTTCCGAACCTGTAACTTTGTCAAAACTTTCCAAACCTATAACTATACCAAAACTTTCCGAACATATAACTTTGTCAAAACTGAACCGATTTTCAAAAGGAAAGGCGTTTTAGTCGTGGCTCGATCTGAAATAATTTTTCGAAATTTATTTTAAAACTTTCCGAACCTATAACTTTGTCAAAACTTTCCGAACCTATAACTATGTCAAAACTTCCCGAACCTATAACTTTGTCAAAACTGAACCGATTTGGAAAAGGAAAGGCGTTTTAGTCGTGGCTCGATCTCAATAATTAAACCGCATTCATAGTTGGAGATGTTTTTTTTTTCGAAATTCATGTTAAAACTTACCGAACCTATAACTTTGTCAAAACTTTCCGAACCTATAACTTTCTCAAAACTGAACCGATTTTCAAAAGGAAGGGCGTTTTAGTCGTGGCTCGATCTCAATAATTAAACCGTATTCATAGTTGCAAGTGTTTTTTTTTTCGAAATTCATGTCAAAACTTTCCGAACCTATAAATATGTCAAAACTTTCAGAACCTATAACTTTGTCAAAACTGAACCGATTTTCAAAAAGAAAGGCGTTTTAGTCGTGGTTCGATCTCAATAATTAAACCGCATTCATAGTTGGAAATTTTTTTTTTTCGAAATTCATGTTAAAAATTTCCGAACCTATAACTTTGTCAAAACTTTCCGAACCTATAACTATGTCAAAACTTTCAGAACCTATAACTTTGTCAAAACTTTCCGAACCTATAACAATGTCAAAACTTTCCGAACCTATAACTTTGTCAAAACTGAACCGATTTTCAAAAGGAAAGGCGTTTTAGTCGTGCCTCCATCTTAATAATTAAACCGCATTCATAGTGGGCAATGTTTTTTTTTTCGAAATTTATGTCAAAACTTTCCGAACCTATAACTTTGTCAAAACTGAACCGATTTTTAAAAGGAAAGGCGTTTTAGTAGTGGATCGAGCTCAATAAATAAACCGCATTCATAGTTGGAAATGTTTTTTTTTCGAAATTCATGCTAAAACTTTCCGAACCTGTAACATTGTCAAAACTTTCCAAACCTATAACTATACCAAAACTTTCCGAACATATAACTTTGTCAAAACTGAACCGATTTTCAAAAGGAAAGGCGTTTTAGTCGTGGCTCGATCTCAATAATTAAACAGCATTCATAGTTGAAAATGTATTTTTTTTTTCGAAATTCATGTCAAAACTTTTTGAACCTATAACTTTGACAATTTTTTCCGAACCTTTAACTGTGTCAAAACTTTCCGAACCCATAACTTTGTCGAAACTGAACCGATTTTCAAAAGGAAAGGCGTTTAAGTCGTGGCTCGATCTCAATAATTAAGTCGAATTCATAGTTAGATATGTTTTTTTTTTCCCAAATTCATGTTAAAACTTTCCGAACCTATAACTTTGTCAAATTTTTCCGAACCTTTAACTGTGTCAAAACTTTCCGAACCTATAACTTTGTCAAAACTTTCCGAACTTATAACTATGTCAAAACTTTCCGAACCCATAACTTTGTCGAAACTGAACCGATTTTCAAAAGGAAAGGCGTTTTAGTCGTGGCTCGATCTCAATAATTAAACCGCATTCATAGTTGGAATTGTTTTTTTTTTTCGAAATTCATGTTAAAACTTTCCGAACCTGTAACTTTGTCAAAACTTTCCAAACCTATAACTATGTCCAAACTTTCCGAACCTATAACTTTGTCAAAACTTTCCGAACCTATAACTTTCTCAAAACTGAACCGATTTTCAAAAGGAAGGGCGTTTTAGTCGTGGCTCGATCTCAATAATTAAACCGTATTCATAGTTGCAAATGTTTTTTTTTTCGAAATTCATGTCAAAACTTTCCGAACCTATAACTATGTCAAAATTTTCAGAACCTATAACTTTGTCAAAACTGAACCGATTTTCAAAAAGAAAGGCGTTTTAGTCGTGGTTCGATCTCAATAATTAAACCGCATTCATAGTTGGAAATTTTTTTTTTTCGAAATTCATGTTAAAAATTTCCGAACCTATAACTTTGCAAAACTTTCCGAACCTATAACTATGTCAAAACTTTCAGAACCTATAACTTTGTCAAAACTTTCCGAACCTATAACAATGTCAAAACTTTCCGAACCTATAACTTTGTCAAAACTGAACCGATTTTCAAAAGGAAAGGCGTTTTAGTCGTGCCTCGATCTCAATAATTAAACCGCATTCATAGTGGGCAATGATTTTTTTTTTTCGAAATTTATGTCAAAACTTTCCGAACCTATAACTTTGTCAAAACTGAACCGATTTTCAAAAGGAAAGGCGTTTTAGTCGTGGCTCGATCTCAATAATTAAACCGCATTCTAGTTGGAAATGTTTTTTTTTTCGAAATTCATGTTAAAACTTTCCGAACCTATAACTTTGTCAAATTTTTCCGAACCTTTAACTGTGTCAAAACTTTCCGAACCTATAACTTTGTCAAAACTTTCCGAACTTATAACTATGTCAAAACTTTCCGAACCCATAACTTTGTCGAAACTGAACCGATTTTCAAAAGGAAAGGCGTTTTAGTCGTGGCTCGATCTCAATAATTAAACCGCATTCATAGTTGGAATTGTTTTTTTTTTTCGAAATTCATGTTAAAACTTTCCGAACCTGTAGACTTTGTCAAAACTTTCCAAACCTATAACTATGTCCAAACTTTCCGAACCTATAACTTTGTCAAAACTTTCCGAACCTATAACTTTTTCAAAACTGAACCGATTTTCAAAAGGAAAGGCGTTTTAGTCGTGGCTCGATCTCAATAATTAAACCGTATTCATAGTTGCAAGTGTTTTTTTTTTCCAAATTCATGTCAAAACTTTCCGAACCTATAAATATGTCAAAACTTTCAGAACCTATAACTTTGTCAAAACTGAACCGATTTTCAAAAAGAAAGGCGTTTTAGTCGTGGTTCGATCTCAATAATTAAACCGCATTCATAGTTGGAAATTTTTTTTTTTCGAAATTCATGTTAAAAATTTCCGAACCTATAACTTTGTCAAAACTTTTTCCGAACCTATAACTATGATTCAAAACAATTTTCAGAACCTATAACTTTGTCAAAACTTTCCGAACCTATAACAATGTCAAAACTTTCCGAACCTATAACTTTTGTTCAAAACTGAACCGATTTTCAAAAGGAAAGGCGTTTTCATCGTACCTCGATCTCAATAATTAAACCGCATTCATAGTGGGCAATGTTTTTTTTTACTTCGAAATTTATGTCAAAAACTTCCAAAACTTTGAACATCAATATAGGTTCGGAAAGTTTTGACAAAGTTATAGGTTCGGAAATTTTTAACATGGAATTTCAAAAAAAAAAATTTGCAATTGAATGCGGTTTAATTGTAGAAATAGAACCACAAGCTAAAACACCTTCTTTTTGAAAATCAGTTCCAGTTTTGACAAAGTTATAGGTTCTGAAAGTTTTGACATATTTATGTGCAACTTCGGAAAGTTTTGACATGAATTTCGGAAAAAAAAACACTTGCAAAAAAGTATGAAAAATGCAGTTTAATTATTGAGATCGAGCCACGACTAAAACGCCTTTCCTTTTTGAAAATCGTTCAGTTTTGAAAAAGTTATAGGTTGGGAAAGTTTTCAGACAAAGTTATAGGTTCGGAAAATCCGGACATAGTTATATACCAACTTGAAACTAAGCGAGGCACGGGTTCGGAAAGTTTTAACATGAATTTCGAAAAAAAAAACAATTCCAACTATGAATGCGGTTTAATTATTGAGATCGAGCCACGAACTAAAACGCCTTTCCTTTTGAAAATCGGTTCAGTTTCAACAAAGTTATGGGTTCGGAAAGTTTTGAGCATAGTTATAAAACGGAAAGTTTTGACAAAGTTATAGGTTCGGAAAGTTTTGAGACAGTTAAAGGTTCGGAAAAATTTGACAAAGTTATAGGTTCGGAAAGTTTTAACATGAATTTCGAAAAAAAACATTTCCAACTAGGAATGCGGGATTTTAATTATTGAGATCGAGCCACAGACTAAAACGCCTTTCTTGAAAATCGGTTCAGTTTTAACAAAGTTATAGGTTCGGAAAGTTTTGACATAAATTTCGAAAAAAAAAATCATTTCGCCCACTATGAATGCAGTTTAATTATTATATAGAGGCACAACAAAACGCCTTTCTTTTTGAAAATCTGTTGAGTTTTGACAAAGTTATAGCTTCGGAAAGTTTTGACATTGTTATAGGTTCGGAAACTTTTGACAAAGTTATAGGTTCTGAAAGTTTTGACATAGTTATAGGTTCGGAAAGTTTTGCAAAGTTATAGGTTCGGAAATTTTTAACATGAATTTCAAAAAAAAAATTTCCAACTATGAATGCGGTTTAATAGAATCAAACCACAACTAAAACGCCTTTCTTTTTGAAAATCGTTTGAGTTTTGACAAAGTTATAGGTTCTGAAAATTTTGACATATTTATAGGTTCGGAAAGTTTTGACATGAATTTCGAAAAAAAAAACATTTGCAACTATGAATACGGTTTAATTATTGAGATCGAGCAGACTAAAACGCCCTTCCTTTTGAAAATCGGTTCAGTTTTCAGAAAGTTATAGGTTCGGAAAGTTTTGACAAAGTTAATAGTTTCGGAAAGTTTGGACATAGTTATAGGTTTGGAAAGTTTTGACAAAGTTACAGGTTCGGAAAGTTTTAACATGAATTTCAAAAAAAAAAAAACAATTCCAATATGAATGCGGTTGAATTATTGAGATCGAGCCACGACTAAAACGCCTTTCCTTTTGAAAATCGGTTCAGTTTCGACAAAGTTATGGGTTCGGAAAGTTTTGACATAGTTATAAGTTCGGAAAGTTTTGACAAAGTTATAGGTTCGGAAAGTTTTGACACAGTTAAAGGTTCGGAAAAATTTGACAAAGTTATAGGTTCGGAAAGTTTTAACATGAATTTGGAAAAAAAAAAACATATCTAACTATGAATTCGACTTAATTATTGAGATCGAGCCACGACTTAAACGCCTTTCCTTTTGAAAATCGGTTCAGTTTCGACAAAGTTATGGGTTCGGAAAGTTTTGACACAGTTAAAGGTTCGGAAAAAATTGTCAAAGTTATAGGTTCAAAAAGTTTTGACATGAATTTCGAAAAAAAAAATACATTTTCAACTATGAATGCTGTTTAATTATTGAGATCGAGCCACGACTAAAACGCCTTCCCTTTTGAAAATCGGTTGGTGTTTGACAAAGTTATATGTTCGGAAAGTTTTGGTATAGTTATAGGTTTGGAAAGTTTTGACAATGTTACAGGTTCGGAAAGTTTTTAGCATGAATTTCGAAAAAAAAACATATAAAGCTTTGTGAATACGGTATTTTATTGAGCTCGATCCACTGCTAACTTGCTTTTAAAAATCGGTTCAGTTTTGACAAAGTTATAGGTTCGGAAAGTTTTGACATAAATTTCGAAAAAAAAAACATTGCCCACTATGA
>JAWNNV010001007.1:0-253497 GCA_035044485.1 Scaptomyza reducta
AATGTATTGCTATGACAGCTGATACTGATAGAATTGATAGCTCGGCACTTATTGAGAAACTAAAGAAAATATTAAGCCAAAAAACTTTTAATTGCAAAAATAATATGAAATTATCTTTAAAGATATATAAAGGGACTTAGACCAGCCCTTTCTAGTCCTAAAGAACTAACCGACTTCTTCTAATCCTGACTTACAAGTCAGAAATATATTTATACTCGGCTTCACTTTTATGCTTTCAGGATTCTCGACGCCCATTCGTCACATATCGGTGAGATCGTTGTTGCCGAATACGGATCATTATATCACGTACGAGGGATCCACCACGCATCCGGGTTGCTGGGAGAGCACCGTCTGGATAATAGTTAATAAACCCATCTATATCACCAAACAAGAGGTAGGCCGAAATCACCAATCCATCCTTATTCATATGCATTCATTGATTTTACAAGCAACCGCAAATAATGAAATGCATTTGCATTTGCAATTAGAGAGTTTTTTTTTCAATTTTATTTTTGTTACTTTTTATACCCTGAACCCTTTGAATATGTGTAAATAGGATATAATGGTTTTTTGCAAAAGTATGTAATAGACAGAACGACTCATCTCCGACCCCATAAAGTATATACATTCTTGATCAGCATCAACAGCCGAGTCGATATGTCTGTCCGTACGTCCGTCCGTCTGTATATAAGAACTCGTCGAAACTCCAGATTTTGAACATAAGCAGTACTGGTTAGTCGGACGTACGTGTAAAATCCAGTGTCGAGGGTATCTCCTAGTCGACTAGAGCCTTCTTCTTTGTTTATTTATATATATTTTTTATTTATACGTTTTGTTTATTCGTTTTTTTTTTGTGTGTTGTATTCAACAATATAAAATAGCATAAATGCAAATATAAAATTTCTCATCAATTGGTCATCGGTCGAGGTTCGCGGTCCAGTTGCGGTCTATGCAATTCTCTGCGCATAATTAAAAAACAATATTTGGTTAGTTTAATCAATTTGCATATACACATTTAGCGACAGCGGGGGGCAGGGGCAATGTAACTAGCAAATAGAAAACACAATTTTATGCTAAAGGAACGACTAAAGCAAATAAAATGCATCAAAAGCGTTAAATGGATTAAATGCGCCAACAAAGCATTTAGTTCGTATTAAAACGTAATCAGAAACAAAGCGTTAATCAATCGCATTTAAACGTCGATCAATATGTCAAAATCATCGGAACGTGAATGCCAAATGATTTGTAACAAGTTTTTTTCAGTTCAAAAACACCTGTTACAAAAGTCATTTAGTTCAAAAAAATATCGAACTATTACCAAAACAATTATAAATGAACACATATAATTGCAGTTATACCAACTCCGACGACTGATGCAAGGCTCCGAGAGTACACCGAAAGCTCCATTAGGTAATAATGCGCGACCCGTGCAAAGTTTACACCATAGAACCGTAAGGACGAACATAGACTTTAAGCGTCATAAGGTGAGTACTGTCCAGTGTCCTATTAAACACTATTAAACCTAAAGTTGGGCTCTCAAAAATCAAGAGTGAGGTTACATTTAACCTTTCAAATGAATATGGCTAACGAGAAGTTATGAAGTCTACATCTGAAGTCTCTGAGATCGACGCGTTTATGCGGACGGACGAACAGCCGGACATGGCTATATTAGTTCTATTCATTTCTTTTTTCCCTGCTATACTATTAAACTAAGAAATATATATGTTTGTTTTTTCTAATACTATGTCCTTCTATCCCTTTTTTTTTAATCTTGCGTATAGAATCAAAACACATGTCCTTCTATGTACAAGGACATGTACTATCGAGCGAATCGTTGGTCCCCAGATACGGGACTTCTGATACGTTGACTACAACAATGCACAAATCCAAATTACACTGCAATAATGAACATAATAGTTGCTACAACAGCAAAAACAACAACAGCAACAGTGGCTGGCAACGCAATTCGCATTCTTGTTGCCGCATTCAATTTTTGTATTAACGTTTTTAAAACGAGTTCAGGATTCGTTTGGCTTGCAACATGCAAAAAAGCTGCAACGGCAACGACAACGACACCAACCAAATTCGCATAAATATATATTGTTTCATTATAAACAACAACAGCAATAATAAGGTAAAACTCTTTGTTTTCGGCTTGCAAAAGTTTGAATATCCTTGCCATGGTATTATAGTATCCCTTTTGTGTATATTTCTCAACAACTTCATTTAAAAGTTTCGAAAATTTTTGTACATTTTTTGTTGATAGATATGTATTTGAAATTTGCAGTTTTATTGCGATTTAATCTATGAGCTATGTTGTTCAATATGAGCTTTATGGCTTTTAGCAATAACAAATGGCTTAAAACAAAAACCAACGTGAACCTAATATATATATATATATATAGACAAACAAAAACATAGAGATAGAAAAAAGAAAACAGTTTAATGCCATAATAACAAAATTCTGTTGAAGCTAAATAAAATAAATATCAAACAGCATAAACATTACTACCACATACAATAAGCAAAAATTAAAATGTGTGTGTGTTTGTGTGAGGCGTGGCAGGAGGCGGGTGGTGACAGCTCCATAACGCATTCCAGTGGCATGTGCCATAAATTAATTGCTTCCTTATCTTATTTATGCAATAAAAAAAATATTTTTTGGGCCTAAAATTAATTTACATTTTATGCAATACACACACACACCCACATAAACAAACACAAAAATTTGAAATTTGTTTATTAACTGCTTGTCGCTTGTTTTTGTTGTTTTTTTGTTTTTTAATGACTAATAACTGATTATTTCAATTTTCATACAATATTTAATAAGCTAAATCACAAATTTAAACACAAAAACACAAATATTTCAGACTCTGTACACCGAATAGTAAATACCCTTGCAGTCTCAATATGGTTTTTCCTTATGTTATTGCATTAAGTTTATCAGAAACAACCCAATTTTGATGTCACAAGATAAACAACAAGAAAGTCATTCGTTCCTTGATCAGATATATGCATATAGTAGTCCGATTTTAAGCACACAAACCCTTAACTCATACCCATTAGTATTAAAAAAGAGTTTGCTTGGCACGCACACAAAAATAACACACAAAGTTGCTTACTTTAAAACTAATTTCTGGACCGATTGTTCCTATTATAGCTATATTATATAGTGAAGCGGTTAATTAGCTCTTTCCGAACTATATATCTATATATATGAATATGTATGAATGTACCAAGTTTCATGAGCATAGCTTCAAACTGAGCCTAGTTTTACTGACACTGCTTCTTCTGGTCTAAAATTGATGAACATGAACATGAAAATACTAACAAAATAGTCTCCTTAAAAATGTATGATAATACTTGTGTATGTATTTACTTCAAGGTTATACAAATACAAAAATGAAAACGATATAAGAATTTCCGTAAACTGGATGGGTGGACAATAACTAAAGAAAAGAAAACGAAACCTAAATAAATACAAATATATATATATATATGCGTATATATATAAATAAAAATACATACTATATATACAATATAAATAGCAAAAGAAATCATAAATGAAAACAAAAAAAAATATTTAAAAATATTCGTATAAAGTATACACAAAGTATCAACAAATAGCTGTATAAGAAATAAAATGAAAAAAGAATTATGAAAACTAGAAAAGTGAATATATACAAAATTCAAGAAAAAATATAACCTAACTTAAACTTATAAAGCCATGCAACAGGAAGTTGAAAAAAAAAGAGTTGGGTTAGAGCATAAAATACCTAATACTATATATGCATAGATCATTACATACACAACTATAGGTTAATAGCTTAAATAGATCTATGTTATGAGCTACTCTCAAGAAAAACGCAAGAAAATGTCAAGGTCCAGCCAGTTAGTAAAGCGATACCGAAATATATATGCATATATCCATTAAGCATATTGTCAACAGAGTCAAAGCTCAGCAGAGAAGTACTAATCGAATCAGCAACGTGTTATCGAAATCGATTCTAAATGTAACTTTGGATTAGTGCGTTAAAATGCATAAACTACAATTTAAGGCTTATTCTTAAGTAGATACAAACGAAAAAAACCAAAAAAACACAAGCATCATTTTTTTTTTTTTTTTTTACACATCGATAGGTTCTTATCGATACATGTAACTGTTACAGTGCTGAACAGCGGACAAGTAATGAATAGCGCTTAGTTTAAATAGTAATTGGCTTTTTCGTTTGTAATATATATATGTATTTATCAGCGCCCGTTAAAAATTCGTGCAATTATCATGCGTTTCCTTGAACGTCCTGCCCTTCGATCCCCCCCCCCCCCCATAAAAAAAAAATACTGATAACCCATTCAAAAGTTAGGAGTAGTAAAGAAAATTGTCTATTTGTATAAAACATACCCAAAAAAAAAACTCGAAACCAACTAAATGCGATTGGAAAAACCAAAAAAAAAAAAAAAACACACATACGACGACTGTAAGTTACTAATGTGTTGCCATATACGACTACCTATACAATATAAATAATATATACAATTAATATAAAACGTATACTATATAAACTAACATGAGCGAACTCATATATGCTACAACTATAAAAACAAAATGAAAACAAAGAGACGATTGCAAACAAATTATTACAGAAAAAAAAATACACAAAAAACAAAACATAATAAACAAAAATGAAACGAAGAAGCACCACAACAGAAAAAAAAGAAAGCAAGTGACAAAACTTCAGTGCAAACAATTATAAATGTATCTCTCTATTATTTGCCATGCATAAAGACAACTACAAATATTATGAGTAACACATTGAACACGAAATGCAAATAAAAATTAAAAAAGAGCAGAAAACGACAACAAAAAACAAAAAGTATTATGTGACATGAAAAAGAAAAATAATAAAATGAAAATAAAAAAAAAATACATATATAATTAAATGCGCATTTTTCATTTAGTTCGGGTCAGTAGATAATTTTATGGCAATTGAAGAAATTCAAACAATTTATGATCCAAGCAAAGGTAAGTGTTATTACTAATACATTAACATTATTTTGTATGGATACAGTGAGCAACCAATACAATAAACAACAATGAAATTGCGAACAGCGATACGCAACTTAAAATTCTATCTTTTTTGCCTTTCATACACAAATCTGCATATTCAGAAACTTAAACGAGCTTTTCAAATACTGTAAACAGACATTGCAAAAACAAGTTTTTATTAGCTAACGACTACAATTCATTTTCTATATCATTTCCTTAACGAATATAAATGATTTTAGCGGATTGATATATCTATTTTAGTGAAATACATTCAAGTTCGAACCGTGCAGAAGACAAAAGTTGGCAAAAGTTAAGACCCAACCAATATCCAGCTTGCTAATCTTCATCATTGGGACCCCAAATGAACACAGACACAAAATTGAAATGAAATTTGAAAAGCAGACAGATGGGAATCGGACAGAGGAAAGTCAATGATGCCTTCTAGTGCGTTAAATAAGCTTCAAAAATATGATTTAAAATGCGATTTATGGCAAAAAACAAACAATTATTTATGTGCACTGTGGTGCCAAAGCTGACCTATTTAAATATGCAGTTTCAATTTCCGAAAAATTCAACCAAAACGCAGCTCACTCAACTGTGCGTTAAGCGTAGGGCGGTGGTAGAGGTGTTGGGGAAAGGGCAATCAGGAAGGGAATGCTGAGGGGGTCAGCTAACGACGAATTGTGTAATCGGAAATGGGTAACCGCATGTTTAATTGAACGCAATTGAAACTAAACTAGCGTAAAATCAAAATAAAAACCCAGAAACAGACGGACACACACACACACCCACGCACACACCCACACACACACACACATACATATACATTAAAATGCCAAAAACTCAACTCATTCCACAAAATGTGGTAATAGAAATTCATTTTATGGCGCGTTCCATTCCGATTTCGTTTCGTTCCGTCTCGTCTCGTTTCGCACGAAAAATTAATTACAAATTAATTGACCATAAATTGAAACGGCGCTGGTCGGGCGGCCAAAGGCGATAAACAGGATGGGGTTCGGTCCTGGTTGCGGCGGTCAGCCGAGTGATTCACCCGTTAAGTTTGGCAACTGGTTGGGTGGTGCATGGGTGCCATGTGGCTTCAAGTGGCTGTTCATTAGCACCAAAAAACCGCTGCAACGTACAGTAAAGCTTAACTGAGCTGAACTCAAAAAAGTTATACAAACATTAATATAACTAAATAAGTTCAACTTGTCAGTAATCTCAAACACATTCACAAAGTACCTCAACTAATTTATAAACACTGTAAACCGAAGTGTCCTGTATGAAAATCTATGTTTATGTTATGTTTATGAAATTAGTTATATGAGAGTCTCAACATTTTTCACAAATTATAAAAGTTTTTTTTAGCATTTTAATTATATTATTTTGCTTTCGCATACAAAGTATTTGGTCACTTCAGGCAATGATGACTGTAAATAAATTGTAATTTTTTAATTTTAATGAAAAAAAAAAAATACATATATAATTAAATGCGCATTTTTCATTTAGTTCGGGTCAGTAGATAATTTTATGGCAATTGAAGAAATTCAAACAATTTATGATCCAAGCAAAGGTAAGTATTTGGTCACTTCAGGCAATGATGACTGTAAATAAATTGTAATTTTTGGATATTTTCAAATTATTGTGTTGTTTTAACTAAACTTGGTTGTTGGGGTGGGAGAGTTGTCGGGATGGATTTTAGGATTGAATGCATTTTGGAAGGCTCAGCTAAAAATTTGCAGCCGCATTTCACAAAACGCGGTCAAAAGGACTAATTATGCTAAACAGTGTAAAGCCGCAACAACCACTTAGTCAGGCCTGAATAGAGCAAATGGTTCAATGCCACCCGTCTTCCCGCTTATGGCTGACCACCTCCTGCTGACGATTTCGTCGTCGCCGTTTTTTGATGCGATAAACCAAAAATGGTGTACGCAATTTCAATTAAACCCACACACTCACACACGAAAATACACGTATGTTTGTAAGCAGTTGTTGTAGCTGCAATACATATGATTTAATTTAATGCCAAATATACCAACATACCTCAACTCCCCTCACCACACGTATATATGGCTTTTCAGTGAAAGTTAGCCTTTCGCACAAAAAGTGTTGCCTACTTTGCAGCGCGCAGAGGCAAAAGGCACACACATGTAGACAGAAACAAACAGACTCACACGCACACACACACACATATACAGTTACATTTGCATTTTACTATATGTAAATAAGAGCAAAAGTTTTAATTAAATTTTAAATACAAGTTAATTTTGTGTATTTTCACGCGACACAACAACAAACGCCCCAAAATATCCATTTGTATATTTTATACCAAAAACTGTCCGCATTTTCAGCTCTTTTATCACTCTCACTCTGAACGTGTGTGTGTGTGTGTGCTAGTATGTCTGCAGTTTTTCTATTATTTATAGCCATGTTTGTGTTTGCGTACTTTGTGTCTGTCTGTGTGTATGTGTATATGTGTGTTGTTGTGTACACACAAAATGAGTTATAAATATTTAGTTGTAATTCAGGTTTTAGTTTGCATTGTTGCGGCTGCTGCAAAACCAAATTAATATTCATGAAACAATTCAACGATGTCAGTGTCGAAATCGTCAGTTACAAAAATTGTTTAATTTTAAATAAAAATTAGAAGAATGCACTTCGAATGGACGAAATTTGCAAATGGGCCAACTGTCAACTTGTTGATGTGCAAGAACTAGTCAAAAAAAAAAACAAAATAAAACTTTTACTCGTAGAGAAACAAAAGCAACGAGTGACACATACAAACACGTTGCTAGTAAAGAAGCGAGAAGCTACAACAACATAAATGTGTTGCCTGATCGCTTTGCACATATTTCGTTCATAACGAAGCCTTCGGTATGTTAGAGTTTTGTTTACAATGGGTCGCTTCTGCCCATTAAGTACAGTAGGGTCTTTCATGCTAGTCACATGCTATACCCTATAAGCTAAGAAAAGCTCTTATTATGACGCGACGAAACTCCGCCAATCGTTAAGTCTTACTATCGGGCACTTTAGCTTGTCTTTGCGACAGCATACCACATTTAACTTAATGTATGTGTGATTCTTCGCGATGAAGTAGCCAGAAACACATTTGCCGAACTTTGCGTATATAAGCTTAAAACCAATAACGTTTCATTTTAAACTTTCATAGCTGACTACTTAATGGTTTTGGTTTTTAATGAGTTTTGGCTTGTTGATGTTAATTTTGATTGCTTTCAACGAATTTCAATCACCAGCTAGACGGACAATCAGAAAAATGAAGGAAGAAAATACAGAGTGCATTCGTTGGTATGAATGCAGAAACATGAAAATGCAATATCACTCGGTAGCAATAGCATCGAAAGCAAAATAAGCTGCTTTTGCTATATATCATCCCTTTTCGGTATAGTGTTTGTTTTTTTTTTCGAAAATGATTTGCAAGCAATAACAGAAGCAAAAAACAGTTGTCGCTGGCATTTGAAGTAATTCAAAATGCGCCATATTATGAGCCAGATCATCCACAAATTGGCATAACATTGACTAAAGAAACAAGTAAGAAGGCTCTAGTCGAGAAATCCCGACTAGACTATACCCTAAACCCTATAATTTACGCATAAAGTCAGTGCTTGCAAGTATGTGTATGTATACGCGTATAGTGTTAATTTCAATACTCCATATCTCCAGTGTTTCTCAACCGATTTCAATGAAATTCACAGATTGTCTTTATTTAGTCTAATCTTTCAAACTGCATCAAAAAATTTTCTAAATTGAAGATTTTGTTGTTATCGATCGCATGTGTATATCGGAAACGGGAAGAGTTAAAACAAACTTGTACTGCGCGGGGGTTAGGCGAGCTTATGTACCAAATCTGGAGTCTCTAGCTCTTATACTCTCTGAGATCGACGAGTTCATACATACGGACGGACAGATGGACAGACGGACATGGCTATATCGACTCGGCTGTTGATGCTGATCAAGAATATATATACTTTATGGGGTCAGAGATGCTTCCTTCTGCCTGTTACATACTTTTGCACAAATCCATTATACCCTTTTTACCCATTTTCAATGGGTTAAGAGTATAAAAACAAAAAACAAAAAATTACTTCACGTAAATTTTGTTTTACTAGATGATGATACCCTTCAATTACGTACAATATATTGAAGATATTCGATATTCGAAGTACGAACTGAAGTACTTTAACTCATTTTGCCAAAAGCCAACAGGTGCAACCCTTTGTTCAACAGATTATAGTTAACACAGGAAGGCAACACAATGCAGGCTGAATAATGTCATGTCCGAAATGAAATATGTATTTGCTCACATGCATTTTTGCGAATGTCCGGCAATTGTTGAAGCAGCAATAACCAAAAACCATCCCGCCTACTAGCAGTGTGTCAGTGTGTGTGTGTGTGTGTGTGTGTGTCAGTGTGTGTGTGTGTGTGCAATAATCCCAATCACAATCACGTGATTTGCAAGTAATAATGTTGTACATTTGCAGCTCACACGTCGCATATTGATGAGCACAGCCCACAGACACAGGGATCAGGCAGACAGATACGGAGCTGGTGTTGGAGTTGGAGTCCGGGGATTTCAGTAGCGTAGCGTTTCCGGAATCCGTAACCGTAAGCCATATGGCCAAGAGCTGGGCGCCGCAACCAGTAATAAACGTGCGTAATCAAGCCTCTACCAGAGTCGGAGGCCATAACCAAAACCAAATCCTGAGCCAGAGCCACAGTCAGAGCCAGTTGCATCTATCCAAGCACAACAAAAGGCAATAAGACTGCAAAATGCATATGGATGGATGTGCCTGGTGTCTAGGGTCGAATGCCTCATGCCACATGGCTTTCAGACCGCTGCCAGTCTGCCAGCCTGCCAGACCGCCTAGCCATAACTCAAACAGAGGGAGCAAGAAAAAAGAGAGAGAGAGAGAGTACAGCAAGATGGAACAGGAGTTGGAGGCTGCTGAAGGAAGCTCCCGATTGCCACGGCTTGTAATATTTGATTTTGATTGAAGTGCAGCCAGGCATGTGTACTGAAAAAAAATCACACGAGACCTGCACTGAATTTATACGAGATAACAAAAATACGAAACTTCAAGCTTCCAAAGCCTGTTGCATTCGTTTGCCCCCTACCCAATAGTAAGTGCAACAAAAGGCCAAAACTTGAAGCAGACGAGAACAACAGCCAAGAAAAAAGCCTGCATTATAACGCTGACGACTCCAGAGATTTTCATTGAAAACTACGTGACTGTGCAGACTTTTTTGTTTTTAATTTTATTGAATATGAAAAACTCTTCACTGGCTCACTTCTTTGCGTGTGGTAACTGATAAGCTGAAAGGTTTTTTTTAAAGTTTTTTTTTTTAAATTTATTAATTAATAGTTAAGCTTTATGAAATATCTACAAAGTTCGATGCAGATTTCTTTGAGAAATAATAATAAAATATAAACCAAACTCTAATTTTCTGAAATGTTATCGTATTTTGGTAAGTAAAATTGTTAAGACTTTGCTTTGCTTTCTTGTTATTACGATATTCATAAGTATAATGTCAAATACCCCTTGTACAAATTATGAGAGTTATACATGATTTTCACTTGTTTTGTCTTTGGCCTTTTTCATTAGCGGTTTCTTTTGTGTAATGTAAAAGTATCACAAAAATAAACATCAAATGAAACGTTTCATGTAAACTTTCCCTTTGCTAAACTCGCAATAAATAAAAAGATTCACGCAGAAACTATACCATACACTATGTGCATCAGTGTCTCAAGTGTCGGCGGCAACTTAGAACGCTATGCTATGCATTTGTTCTAATGCCATTCGACAGGATTGCATCGCAACACTTTGAGCTGCTGCTGCCATTTTCGGGGTAGCACTAGACGTTAATACAGGCTAGGCTCTGGCTCAGAAAGCAGTCTTAGTTGGGCCTTGGGGCACTTTTTTGTTGTTCAAGTTTACCACCTTTTTCTCGGGACTCGCTTGTTTTATGGTGCTGCATAAATCAGAGGATGCCACAGCATTGTGCCGCCCTACTTCACCGACTTGCTGCTGGGTGGGGCATTGGCACTTGAAGGCTCATTTATTGGCCGAATTTATTGTGCTCGAGCTGAGATGATGACCGTATTAAGACTATTTCACATAGTTTGCTCAAGGGCTGCTACAGTTGCATAAGAGTGTCGTGAGGGGACGCGAGGTGGCGAGAGGGGCGATGGGGGTCTCTGTAATTGCCCAGCTCGAAGCGCATGAAATTTTCAAGAACGCAACAAATGAAAACCATTTTTTTTTTGTGTTAACTGTCTCTGAGTAAGACAACTTACGTACGCCAAAACCCCGAGCCCCTTACTGGCCCCTACAAAATTTGTGTGTTGGCTTACACAGTTTTTATTATTTGGCATGTCTGGGACAGGCGGCGCAGTGCCTGGCGCAAAACATTTAGGCAGCTTTGGCCCTTTGAAGGCTCGTGGTCATAAATTCCGTTCTCACCACATTTTCGCTCTCTCTTGCTTCTCCCCTCCACTTACA
Organism: Scaptomyza reducta; assembly: GCA_035044485.1. Taxonomy (NCBI): domain Eukaryota; kingdom Metazoa; phylum Arthropoda; class Insecta; order Diptera; family Drosophilidae; genus Scaptomyza; species Scaptomyza reducta. The sequence continues at coordinate 11,566 of JAWNNV010001007.1, forward strand.
CTCTTGGCCTGTCTTCTCTTCTTTTTGGATGTGCATGTCTGTTTATACTCTGATGCCCAAGGTAGAAGAGTATATGGGCAACGTCTATCATGCTGTCTGTCCGTTTGTCTGTCCTGTGTCAGGATCGGAGTGGTATGCCATTTGAGCATAGCCAAATCTATAACTTATAATCCAAATAAGGTATCAGAGTATTTTGCTGTCGACTGCAAACTTGAATTCACTTCACTTTATTTTCTGTTTTTCTTTTTTTGGCTAGCAGCAAACAGCATTTTTGAATCCACCAAAAGGTGCAAAGAAAAAAAAGAAGCTGTGCGTAACGAAATGGCAGCTTGTTCAGTTGTTTTATTATAACGAACAACGAACCAGAAACACTCTAATTTAAATGTGTGATATATTATTTTGTGATCTTGTATAAAAACTTGAAGAAAAAATGGAGGTCAGTACGAAAGGATTAGCTTCTCATTCTCACATGATTTGTTTGCATCCCTGTTCAAGACTGTTTTTAAAGACTTAAACAAATAAGTGAAAAAAGGTATATAGCCCAAGTTAAAGTGTAGACTATTAAAGCAAACAAAAAACCAAGGCCAAAGATAAGGAAGAAGAAAAAAACTGAAATGCAAAGGCATATAAAGCATATTTTTGGACATGCTTTCGACTTGAGTTTGGGTTGGCTGAGCCCCTTAGCTGACGCGGACAAAAGGAGGCGTGGCAGAGGGCCTGGCTGCATTTAGCAGGACAAACGACTGCGAATGCGACCAAGAGAGAGAGAGAGAGACAGAGCGAGCGAGAGAGCGAGAAAGCGAATGCCCCTTGGTTGGGCAAAACACAAAAAGAAATACGGAATATAAAATGATAATAAAATATTCATATTAATCTGCTTGGCCCATAAAATATTCAGCTGCGTAATTGTTGGCATTACGTGAAGAAGACACGACACAACCACCCCAGACCTCCCCCTCACCTCTTCTTTCCCAACCAATATACCTCAACGCCCGCCCGCTATGTGTAAAACAGTACCTTGAGTCTTTTTGCACTCAACTTCAGTCAATGGGCCAACAGCCAACGTGCTGGCAGCTCTGCCAGCCATTGGGCTTAAGAGTTGGGGTTCTAGATGGCTGTTGGGCCAGGAAATGCCAGGCAAAAATCTTACAAGTTTGTAATTTACACCTGACTGCGTTTTTTGCCTGCTTGCCACGCTTCGCCTGATGTTCAACCGACTTGCCTTGTTTTGCCTTGACTTTTCACTTTAAACACTAGACTGGCTTTTAAGAAACCAACACACAAACACTCATATTTCGTGTGCATATGCATACAAACACAGTTTAACTTCTCTGAATCTAAGGTACATCTATATAACTGCTATTGGTACAAAACAATTGAGCACAAATAAGAAGGCTCTAGTCAAGAAATCCCCGCCTAAACTTTACTCTGAACCCTATACTTTAAGCTTACAGTCACTGCTCGCAAGTATGTGTGTGTGTACGCGTATAGTGCGTACTGGACTTAACTTCAATGCTGCATATCTCCGGTGTTTCTCAACCGATTTCAATAAAAAATATCACAGATTCTCATTATTTCGTCTAATGTTTCAAACTGCATCACAGAGTTTTCCAAATTCAAGATTTTGTTGTTATCGATCACATGTGTATATCGAAAACGGGAATAGTTGTCGAAAATTTGAAACAAACTTGTACTGCCTAGGGATTAGGCGAGCTTATGTTCCAAATCTGGAGTATCTAGCTCATATAGTCTCTGAGATCGACGCGTGGCTGTATCGACTCGGCTGTTGATGCGGATCAAGAATATATATACTTTATGGGGTCGGAGATGTTTCCTTCTGTCTGTTACATACTTTTGCACAAAACCATTATACCCTTGTTAACCATTTTCAATTATAAATTAAAAAACCTTTTTTAAATCAAAATAATCAGCATTTATTGTTTGTTGACTTACATTTTTTTTTGTATTAAAAAGAATGAGTTTAAAAAGTTCATGCCAGTTTTAAATATTTTTTTTTTAGAAAGCATTTAACTCGTGGACGAATAAATTAATCATGAAAAATAAATGTTCAGCACAAAATAAAAAAACACAATGTACTGAAAATTGGTTGAAATTGCAAATTTTTGAATAAAGTTCGAACAGCCGAGTTTGAACCCAAGTTTCAAGCTCTATTTATCTTGCTTTAAATGTGTAGGCTTATGTGTGTGTGTGTGTGTTTTTTCACATTGGCAAATCCCATTAAGTTATTCATAATTGCTTATAATTTTGGTGGATTTCATTAGCATATGTAACAGTATTAAATTGATGTGCGAAAAGTGAATGGCACACGCACACACACACACACATGCACAACTCATATGCATAATCAATGATGGCTCATTAACCTGGCAGACAAATTTTGTTGTTGTTGTTTTTGCTGTTAATTACGCATCGCATATGCGGTCATAAAATATACAACATCATGCTCATCGCTCGTTTTACATCAAAATTATGTCGATTAACACCTTTCACTCTGTGTGTGTGTGTGTGTGTGTGTGTGTGTGTGTGTTTGGTGTTTAACCTGTTAATTGGATTAACGTCAAAATATTGAAATCGCCGTCGCGTTGTCAGCGAATTTCGATTGCGAGTGATAAGCGACGTATACGTAATATGCCTTTAACTTGGTCTTAAACTAACGCTGTTCACAAAAACATGAGCTCGAGAATAAAAAATATTGCAAATAAAGGATGAGATCGCCCTTTAAAGAAACCTATTTTTAAGTTACAGTTGAACTTTCATAAAATGTAATTAATGTAATTCGAAAAATACCTAAATTATTTATTTTAGTTAGGATTAAAAAAATTGAAAGCGAAGAAATATTTATTTATAAAACAAATCAATAAAAAATCATACAACAACAAATTATAAAGTGAACGCTCGCAAATTAGAACCAATTGGTTGCTGGTAGTGCTAATTTCCCAAGAGTTATAATTGCTTTACCTTATTATACAATGGGTCTCAACTTCAACGCTTCATATCTCCGGTGTTTCCCAACCAATTTCAATCAAATTTTCACATATTGTCATTATTTCGTCTAATGTTTTAAACTGAATCTTAAAGTTTTGCAAATTAAAGATTTTATTGTTATCGATCACGTGTGTATATCGGAAACGGAAAGAGTTATCGTTAAATTTATTTATTTATCTGTTATATAAGTTTGTTTTGTGCACTAATTTGCCATTGATTTTGTTATATTTGTTATTGATATTTGTTATTTATTGCTTTCTGGTTTCTTTTTTTCTTCTTGGCATTAAGGATAAAATTTCATTTAAGGATTTCATATAACTGTTGGCAGTTGCTGACAAATTATAATCTAGGGCTCAATCATCAAGTTGCTTTAATGTTTTTGCCAAACACAAAGTGTTTTCTTATGCTTATTCCACATGCGAAACTTGTTTTCACTTCATTTCTACCACCGAACAAATATTAATAGATTACGATACGGTAAGTATGTATGCATATGTAAAGTAAACAAACAAATTAAGCGAGAAACAACTTTTGAGGCATTAATGCCGTTTAAATTGAGTGATATGCAAAATTAAGTATTGACAATTTGATCCGCATTAATATCAATTATTACAACTCAATGGACACTCACATCATCAGAAATACATCAACAGAGTATTATAATGAAATCTGAAACTCTGACTCGATATCTTGACAGCACGAGTTAACTCCATACGCAGCAACTGCATCATTTGTTCAACATTTCCGGCACGCACACACATCCAATGCACACAATACACACGCACACACACACGCACATACAATACAAAACACATGAAATTGAAATAGTGTATACTTGAAATCGGCATTGGTGCGAGGAAAGTTTTAGCAAAGCCTTTAGAAGCTTGTACATGAAGGAGGTTACTTTAAATATATATATCAATATGAAATGATAAACTTACAATATAATATACCATATATGTGTACAAGAATAAATTATGATTATGTTGTGATATGGAAATCAATTGGGAAACTAAATTGAAAGCCAGATACTGTGAAGGAACAGGAAGGAATTGAATTGAAAATGGAAAGCTTAAAAGCTCCAACAGATATATAGGAATATGAAAGATGTTATAAAGTATAATACTAAATATGCTTATATATTTTGAAATTTTCCCTGAGGCATTCACAGCTTAACCTTTAAGATCTAGAAAACTTTATAGTCTTATTTTATGGTGATTGTAAGTACTTGGTTTAACTTATTTTCAAACATTTGTATGCCAATATTTCGATGCAAGAAAGTCCTATTTGGTGAAATAGTGTTAGACAGATTGGAAACGAGGTAATATACAATAAAATAACACGTAATCTCTTAAAGAACTATAGAATTGTTTGAGTATTTAATAATAATCGATTGTTATTGATATATAATTAGTGCGTGATGAACGCAAACTTTTGAAACGCACCTCGTAACCAAAATGACCAAGCTGTGTCTGCATTTATGCTGCATAGAAGAGCAGTGCACCTATTATGGCCATCTCGCTCGCACACTCGTTGTAGTTAAAGACAAAATTGTGTTGCATCGTTAGCCTAATTGCATTTTCGGGGGCGAAACAACAGCAGCAGCAGCAGCAGCAACAGCAGCAGCAGCAACAGCAACAGCAACAAGCAAGACAAGAGAAGATGACACGAAGACTACAAGAACAAGGGACTAGAGATTAGGTATAGGGGATTGGGTTGATGATGTTGCATGCATGCGTAAATGTCAGAAGGCTGTCCAGAAAAGTGACTGCAGCTGCAGGATTCACGTAGCTGTTGGTTCCACTTGGCCGGCTCGGTCACATAGTTGCTGATTGCATTTTTTGGTTATTAAGTCAGTATGCCTCAAATTTTGGTTTTTTCTTAATCTCCTTCGTCTTCTTCTTCTTCATTTTTGTATTCACCCGAGCGAGTGGGGTGTGGTTCATTGTGGCCAGGCATTGTCATTGTGCAACTAAGTGCATTAGCGCTGACTCAGTTCGTGACACGACACGACTAACGAGAACGAATGTGATTTACGTTATGAGAGATTCACTTACGTCTTAACTAACTAACAAAAATTGATTTAACAATGCCTCTTGACAATTAACTAACAAAAATACAAGTACATTCATCTGACTGATATCTACAAGACAACAAATTATAGGCGCAAGTTTTGAATGGATTTGAAAATAATATTTTTTTTGCCCTTTCAGATTGGAATATCTCGAAAACCCGAAGTGCTAAGACTCCTTGTGCCTTCGTAGTCGGATTTAGGATCAGAAAAGTAAGGTATGATTTGTTAGTTACATAAAGTCATTTCATTCGTGTTTGTGTCGTGACACGTTTCAATCTCTAATTTTTACAACATTGCACACCTAATATATGCAAATATCCACACACACACATACACACACACCCACACAGAGTTGCAAACCTGTAATAACTGGTCGTTTATTTCAAGAACTCGAGTCTCTGTGGGCTTTGACTTTTGATTTCTCTGGCCTAAATGAAACTGACCAACAACAACAACAACAGTACAATCACACACACACACACACACCCGAACACACATATATATAAAATGCTTCACATTCAAATGAAGCAAAACTGAGTTTAGTCTTCTGCCTGCCAACATATTTCTAATCTTGCTCACTGCCTTTCATAGCCTCGCAAAAGCCGTTGGCACATTTTGTTAAGGATTTTTGATATGTTCACTACGTGCAGCTGCCTGTTACGCATCATCTTGTGTATGTGTGCGTGTGTGTGTATGTATGTGTGCGTGTGTGTGTTTGCTTTCTACTTGGTAGGTATATAAAATCTTGTACATGAACTGATTTCTATCGCTTAATCTCTGCTGACATTTTGTGTTGCAGCCAAGAAAAACGGAACGAACGAGACCGCTTACAACAACACTCCCATTTACCCCACTCACTCGCCCGCCCCACACCACCCCAGTCATCCCCTAATGCACTCATGCATTCTCTCTCGCTTATGAATTCAAACAGGGTTGCCCAAATGGAGACCACAAATGCGGCCATGTGTGTCCAGCTTGTGCTTGTGTGTCTGTGTGTCTATGTTTGTGTATGTGCGTGTGTGAACCTTGATTTCAGTGTCCAAGCTAAATAATTCAAATTAGTACAAGCTGCCCTAACAACAACTACAAGAAGAACAACAACTAGTGCTGAAAACAATAGCACCTACTTTACGTTCCAGTTGCCAAACATTTAATTTTGAAATGAATTTAATACGATTCGAGGCGGTGAATAGTTTCCAAGACAACAAGTTAAATGATTAGATTTAAGTCTTCAGTTCGAAGAATAAACACAGTTACGAATGCTACTTAATCTTGACTAAAAACTAACCGAATGAACTGCTAATTAATTAAAAATTTTAAAATCTTAAATATTTTCGATATGTGTGAACCTTCACATAAGTCCGAAACCTATTCCAAACCTAAAACCATCCAGCAAATAACAAAAAACTGAATTTTGGAAATCGTTTCATTAAATTTCAAGACATTTTGACTTAATTCTTTACGAAACAACCTTATTGAATCTAATAAGAATTCATGTAAGCGGCTCAGCGCAATTAAATGCTTACCACAGATCCAAGAAGAATGTAAAACGAGAGAGAACCCAGAGTTCCCCAATGAGAATTGTCATTCTCATTGGAGTTCCCCTTCACTAATAAGATGACATTCTGTGGATTATTCCAATCAATAAATGAGAATGTAAACCAAGAGAGACCATAGTTATCCAATGGGAATATAGACATTATAATCTTATTGGAGAGTACCTTCACTGTTAAGATAACATTTTCTCTATAGTTCCAACGAGTTTTCCAATGAGAATTCGCATGCTCATTGGAGTTCGCACTAATAAGATGACATTCTGTGGGTTATTCCAATGAGAGTGTAAACCAGAGTTATCCAATGAGAATGTAAACTTTAACATCTTATTGGAGAGCACCTTCACTGTTAAGATAACATTTATGGATTATCCATATCCAATGAGAGTGTGCAAGAGAGACATCAAAGTTATCCAACAAGAATACAAACATTGTATTGGGGATCGCCTTCATTTTCTGTATGTAAGCAAAGAGGAAACCCGAGTTCTTTCACTGTTAGCATTGAACATTTTTCTTGATTATTAGCTCGTCTAAAGTAACGAGAGCGGGCACTACCCCTTAATGCTTATGTTTTGATTATCGCTTCATTGTTAATACTTCTGGGCTTGCCGCCATATTTCAAATCGTTTTTGGTTAAGTTGCGCAATAGTTTCAAAATGAAATATTATAATATTTATTGGCTAGCAATTCGAAAGAACAAAACGACCTTGATTAAATCATGCGAGAAACGGTAAAGGGATCGTAATAGAAGCGCTGCATTGGGATTTGTTTATGCATTTTTGGCAGCGAGCGTCGAAATATGAAGGCGCCACGGAAGTGATCACCGCGTCCCACGAGATCCACGAGACAGTCAAGCCATTTGCCATAAATAGGCATAAAGGGTGGAGCACCAGCCGCAATGCCAGAACCCGAGCAAGCCATGCAGGCACCAACAACCTGGAGAGGATACAAAAGCAGAATGGCACCAAACTGCAATATAGCCGAATTATACTTCCTCGAGGCTTTCTCGAGCTTGAAGATGCGATTGCAGACGATACCGAGGGCGCTGGTGCAGAATAGCACGCCCAGATCGCAGACTAGACGGGGCATAAAGCCGGCATAGAATCCATAGAAACCCTCCTGGACATAAATGTGACGGACACTGCCCCAAATACTTGTGTAGACAACCTCACGTCCCACGAACTGGGCCATCTGGCGCACAGTGATCACATAGAAAGGATGCGATACAGCCACTCCAGTGGCAATGACAACGCTGTCCCGCATCAGGTTCCACGCATATGCGCGTAGCGGATACATCGTTACCTCCTTTCGGGACATGGCCGATATGCCCAGCACCCGGACAAGGCTCTCGCCGAACAGAGCTGAACCAATGGTGCCAATGATGCGTGGCGTCAACCCACGATAGAGACCAATGAAGCCATCCGTATGCTTGATATACCGGATATACTGATGCACACCAGGCAACACAAGTGTGGCACGTCCCAGCCAGTTGGTTGAGATGATCGCCGGCAAAGGTTCGTAGCCCAATTGCATCAGGACCTTGGCGTACTCATACGGATGCAATAGAGCGCCAAAACCCATTCGCAGTGCGAAACGTAGAAGCTCATTTGGTTTATTTATCTCGGTATTCATCTCCACATTCGCTTCACACAAGTCCAGCGATTGATTTTCATTGTTTTGATCGCCGCTTGCACCTTCTTCAGGTGGCAACAGTTGCTGCTGAAGATCCACCTCCTCCGCCTCCTGCTGCTGAAGATCCGCATCTCCACCGCCGTATGATGCAAAGAAACCCTCTAATAGTAGCTCACGTTCACTTTGCATCTTGCTTTTGCTATATTCAAATAAAAAAATGTATTACACAAAATAAATTCAAACACAATTTCACACGACTTTTTGTTATTTGTTGAATTGTGCTTATCGACTAAACTGACTGAAATATTGTGTTTAATATAGGTAGCCCAAATTGCACGCCTACTAAGAGCATGTGTGAGAACACACCTCTATTTATTTATTGACTATTCATATCATGGGAAACTGAATAAAATCATCTTAGTTAAGGAACAAATGACATATTTAGAAGTTTCCTGTTCAATTCTATTATTATATAAGAGTTTTAGCATCAAGATATATATATATATATATATATAATATATTTTTCAAGACGTAACTTTACTTAAACTGGTTTATCATTTTGCTTTGGTTGTAGATTTTCTGATCTAGTATATGTTTATAGAATCAGCTTCAGCAATAGCTTGTCTTATCTTCGACTGGTTTGGTCTAGAGACATAGGCATTATTATAAGCCTTCTTATTTTCTAGTGAAATCTTTTAAGAAATATTGTTTTCACCAATGATGTAACTGCAACAAAATGAAGATGTTGACCAAAGTTTCAGCTCGATAGCCCAAAAACTGAGGCAGACTCAGCTCGCGATGCTGGTTAAGAACATATATACTTTATGAGATCGTAGATGCTTCCCTCTATGCGTTACACAGTTCTGGCCTTATTTCAATTCATTTAACTTAACTTCAAATGTTCACAACTTAATTCGGTAGCACAAAAATCAGACTAAGCGCATGGCAAAAGAATGTTAACGTTTCTCAATTTTACCTTTCACTCTCAAAGATGAATGGCCTAAACAAGAAAAGTGTGATATACTCCGCTGTTCTGCGAGTTTTAGCGAATCGCGTTAACTGTTCTCTCTCTATTCTCTCGTCTCTACTCTAGGAGTAGCTCTCCCCCCCCCCCCCCACACACACACACACACACACAGTGAAGTCCCTTGAAAATCGTCGTCTCTTGTCACCATTTTTGCCACTTATTTCAGAACATGAAATTTCAATTAGGCAGCTCTCTTTACTCTATGCTGTTTTTCTGGTCAATTTAATGCAACTACATTGCCAATTTTACACTCACACACACATATACAAACGAATCTGCAGTTTTAGCTGCTTTCATTTACACATCGCTGCGATTTGCACGTAAAAACCAAGCACAACCAAAACTACGGCCAACAAATGCTGTAAGACAAAAAAACTTTATGCATTATATATGAAACATATATAATTTATAAAATGCACTTCAAAACAGTAAGAGATCTTACACACGCTTAAGTTTGTCAATCAAAAACTAAATAAATGAATAATCTGAATACAATTAAGCTAAATTTGTTTAAATTTGTAAGTAATTTTCCTTAAAAACAAAATCAATTCTAAACAATAAGCAATAATCCTAAAACTTTATTTAACTTAAATATTTAACATTTAATGAGCTGCTTTACTCATTTAACTGCTTGAAATTCGTTAATTGTAAGTCGACAAATAAATAGCATGCAAATAAACCAAAGGAATTTAACTCGATTGTTAAGCAACTTAGGAAAATAATTAGAAATTACTAAAACAACGCCGAAGCATGCTTATTATTTACTGAATAATTACGACATAAAAATAAAAATTAAATTGCTTAATGGTAAATTAAGACATGACTTACAGAACCTGGCAGATATCGACTCTAGGGCTTTCAATTGTTGAATCATTTTCACATGCATAGCTAACATCTCTCTCTTTCTCTCTCTCTCTCTCTCTCTCTCCCCTCTCTCTCTCACTCTCTCTCTCACTCTCTCTCAGTTATTCTTGCTGTTTGTGTATCTTTGCCACAATAATTTGCCCACACACGAATTTGCTGGACGCAGGTAAATTAAAGGATATGGATACGAAATGGAGACAGCCCCAAACGAAACCAAATACAAAATTCAGAATCGAACAATTGGCCCCAACTGCCTTGTGCTACGTGAACTACGCATCCAAATGCAACTCGTGCGACACAGTTGATTAACATCGTTGCGATTTTTTAAGCACCCTCCTCCAATAATGAATGTTGTTGGGCAGAGTGGTAGGGGGTACATCTCTGAACCTGCAACATACATATATACACACACAAACACACACACGTGTGTAGCAATGTCCCCAATAGCCACCCACCCCCTCACCACCTTTGCCACGCACTGTTTTCGCACGATTATTGCACATCACTAATTAGTTATGTGTGCGCCGCGCGCGCTTAAATTTTACGTTTCGGTACGAATAGATTGGTTGGGTTTTCACTCGATGGCGAGTAACACCACGTAACCACAGGAAGCGTAGGGGGGTGGGGGGTTGATAGACAGGAGCCTAGAGAGCTTTTAGCTTGAAGCCAGGAGCGAGGAGCTTATGCACGAGCCTGACGTTGACATTCCACTAACAGTAAAATTGTTTTCCAAATCCTTAGCTCGCATGTTAGCCACAAGCAACAGCAACAACAACAACAACCACTGGGCAGTGGCACTGGCAGTGGCAGTGGCAGTGGCAATGGCAATGGCAGCCACGAAAACGGCAGCAACCGAATGAATGGCAATGAATGCGACACCAGACACTAGGCCTAAACATTTTCAGCGCCATGCATCACCCAACGTTCCCATTCACATTCAACATGCACGTTCTCACATTCAGATCCCACGTTCATGTGTGGTAAATAGTGAACTGTTCTCATTCGTTACCACTCCCCCGCCCCTTCTCGCATTTTGCCATTGCATATTGTCAATGTGTATGCTCTTACCGAAAAGGGTCATACAAACTACATCATCTAACAATACTTTGCGTCAATGTTTGATGAAAACCCAATTTAAGTATGTTGTCAAACATGGATGCTTCAGTTATTTAGTTAGTTTACTTTTGGTGATATACGTGTTTTTACGAATTAGTTAAAGTTCGGTTCTGTTAATAGTTTGAACACAATTTCCTATTAACATTCATCTTGGAATCACTTAATGACAATAGCTTCTACTTTATTTATCTACAGTATATGAAAACTGTCGGTTTGGTGGCCAACAATTGGATGTTGGTGCATTGGTACTTTAACATTGTGTGCGTGTGTGTGTTTTGTGTGTGTTTTTTTTTCAGCTGTTCAGGGATTAAAACAGCCGGATGCAGTGCGGAAATCAAAATGCTATAGCGACCAACATTGCGTCAGATCAGAGATGAGAGACACACTAGCCGACGGACGAACGATGAGGTGAAGAAGGTGGAGGGAAATCAAATGGACGATGCTAACATCTCTTTAAATGGCAACTAATCGCAAAATGCATCTAGAGTGAGAGATAAACGCAGAACGAAAAGGACAAAGGCAGTAGTAGGTTTGAGGAGCACCCACTAGGGACCATGGTCACGTGTAGATATTGTACGGAGCCAAAATGAAGGTGTTTGCATAACGAATGAGCTCACGCAAGCCAGCCATTCAGACAACAACAACAACTCACACATCAACTGTGGGTTTTTATACCATAAGTCCATTAAAATGTGAGGGCATGTTATACCCTATCCCATTACAAACAGGTATCAAAGGGTACAGATATATGTTGTGCCTCAGTACGTAACCAGAAAAGGATGTTATCGATAGCAGATCGTTCAATAAAAAACGATATCGATAAATAGAAAGAAATTATTCTCTGTTTTATATTGTGACCTGTTGAAGTTCCCATAAATATTGGTTCACATGGGCTCAGCCAGGACAATTTGATTTTATTAACCACGTACTTAAAATTTTATAGGTTTTCTTAACTTGTCATCCTCTTTCATTCAAAAATTATAAGGAGCGTTAAATTTACCAATAAATTATGCCACCTGGGTACACACATGCTAAGTAGTCCTGATCAATGGCATGATTAACCTTGACTTGTCTTTAGCAACCTTGGTACACAACTGATTCGCATGAATGCGAAAGGAAAGGCAAATTTGTATGCAAAAGTGATAAATCAATTGCCATTTTGTTAGTTTTCGATTTGCAACACAAAGTACAGCTGAAGCGACTGGGTCCTTTGGTACCACATTGAGTGTTGTGCGAGCTGTCCTTAACGAGCCCACATTGTTAGCTTGACCATGGCTAAGAGTATGTTCTAGTCAATCAATTAAAAACATTCTTCTTTTGCAAAAATGCTTCATAAGCCGTCCAAGTTTTCCAAATTCAAGATTTTGTTGTTATCGATCACATGTGTATATCGGAAACGGGAAGAGTTATCGAAAATTTGAATAACAAACTTGTACTGCCTAGGGATTAGGCGAGCTTATGTTCCAAATCGGGAGTCTCTAGCTCTTATAGTCTCTGAGATCGACGCGTTCATACATATGAACAGACAGACGGACATATATCGACTCGGCTGTTGATGGTGATCAAGAATATATATATTTTATGGGGTCGGAGATGCTTCCTTCTGCCTGTTACATACTTCTGCACAACACCATTATACCCTTTCTACCCATTTTCAATGGGTTCAGGGTATAAAAACCCACATACACCCCATAGCCGCAAGACAATGAAATCACACGACAAACGCAAATGTGATCAATTACACACAGCGGAAAAGTGTGGAGGGCAAAATGCGTTGCGGCTAAAGCGTCGTTGCAATTGCTGTGCATTTGCGGCGATGCTGGGCACACTGGCTAGATTGCCAATGTGGCCAAATTGCACTAGATGCGCCGTTATGTTAGCTTCGGCTCGGTGCGTTTCGATGCTGTTCGTTCGGTGCTGGACATTTCTTTGAACAGACGGCCATGCGTTTAAGCGTATGCAAATGTGACCAAACTGCTGACAACTTCATTCTCAAAATTATGACCACAAATTCCGGAGACTAGGTCAAGTCGGCCGGACTCCGAATTCTGACATTGGCCGGCAACAAGTCATTATTGTAATTATGTTAATACTCCGCCCGAAACCCCTTCGAACATCCTATCATATTATCGTAGCACATGGTCAAAGCTGCCGGCATCTAAATCTATCTCACTCCCTCTGCCTTTCTTTAGCTCTTCAGCCAATTCACCTGTTCATAAACAGAACATGGTAAACTTGCGCTTCGTCTTCTCCGGATTTCAGTCAATTTGTGCATAATTGGTTTACGAGCATCGCACGCAAACACACATACTAAGCAAAGATGCATAAACTAGGCGAGAATCTTGTTTGATGGTTTAGGTTACTTAACCGACAAGCCAACTTTATATATCCGTTTGGGATAACGGGCAAAAAATTGAATGTACCTATCCCAATTTGGTTGGGAATCTATGGAACTATGGAATATATATTTGTTAAACTTTATTTTATGTGTACAATAAGCATGCGGCTTTAGTGAAATAACAATGATAACTGATTTATTTAATAAAGTATTATTGATATATGGGATGACAAATTCTAGTTTGTGGGAATCTTTAACTGTTTCCATTACTTGTCACACTCAGAGAAACAAACCAAATCCAAAATACACTTTGTAAATTTTTGGAAAAATAGTAAAAGGAAAAAAAAATCAAACACATAAATGTTAAAAGACTTTTGTAAAATTCTAGCAAGTATTCCAGCCACGCTAGCAGACAGGCAGTGGGACCAAAGACTAAGCGTGCGAGTAAAAAAATATGGCCAAACACTTTGCACGCATCATTGTGTATGGGGCACAATCTGTGGCAAAAGCGTTTGTCAAAGCCATCCGCCAGGAGATCGATGCGTCTTGTGCAGCGGCAAATCGTCACCGAGCGATCCGAAACGAATGCAAAAATAATGATACAACGGTCAAGGGCATTAGCCTCAACGAGGCCCAGCAAATACTCAACGTGAAGGATCTGTCCAATGCAGAGGAAATACGTGCCAACTATGAGCATTTGTTTCGTGTCAATGAAAAGTCGAGCGGTGGATCCTTTTACTTGCAGTCAAAAGTGTTTCGTGCCAAGGAGCGCATCGATCGAGAGCTGCTAAAAATCGAGCAACTGGATAAAGTCATCAAGGATAACCATTCAGTGTCCACAACAAATCCAAAAGCCGACCAAGCTTAGTCTTCCTGGTCAAGCTCAAGTTGACATTTAAACAGATAGTAATACGAGTATATGATTATTGCTTATTAAAAATTCGAGTCAACACAAACAATAAAAGAACACACATACTCAGTTAAATACCTTGTATCCAATGCATTATCAAAAGTTTACTTTATTACTCTAAACATTTAGTCAAGGAATATTGTTTTATCCCTCACTGGGAATGCGAAATTGGCGCATATCAATTTATTTCATGCATGTTTTCTTTTTGTATAAATGTGTTTTTAGGTTTGAAATACGTCCTCCAGGTAAAGCCTCTCCCCATATTCATCATCATACTCCTCTTGCTCTTCAGCTTCATTTTGCTGACCAATTCCAGTTCCGGTTGGGTGATGACATTCATTACTTGAAGTACGTATTGGTGTTGAAAACGTCAGACGTCGTAGTTCCCTGCAAAAAACTGCATATGCTTCTTCATCGTCGGACTCGTCCTCCCAAGGTCGACTGATTCATATAAAAATAACAACAATTGCACATAAATCGCGAGAAATTGAAAAGTTAAAGGTTCTACTTACCGACTTTTTGGAGGTACATTTAAATATGTATTAAATGCCACATAGTTGGGTGTTAAGGTAGTTTCTACGTCTGACTGACTAGCGGATCCATATTCTGACTCGGAAGAAGAAGACGCATTGGCATCCGTTTCCTCCTTCTTAATCTTCTCCTCCTTAATCTCCTCCTGACTCCCATCCACATACTCTACATTCTCCACCGCCTCCATTACTTCCTTCTCCACATCCACCTCAGGATCCTCATCATAATCATAAAATTGTACGTATACGTACTTTTCAGTGACGTTCAAAATCAGCCTAAACATACATTTACATACTTGAGAGAATATACATATACATTTCCATGAGCAAATAAAAAGCCATGTACATATAAATCCACAGACCAATTCGAGAAGCATTAAAACCACATAAAAAGTTATATGGTTGGCCCTAAGATTTTTCCGAAATGTAGGTAGGGCAGTTCTACCTTCCGCATATTTATATACCGTTAGAGCAGTCTGCGGTAACAAAGCTCCGAATCCGGAGACTCGAAGCCCGATGCCTCAAGTCCCAAAGCCTCATTAGGTTGCTTCACTGTATCCAAAATCTGCTCTGGACCAGAAATAACTAGCGCGGTTGGCAAATCCGGTTTGTAAGTCAGTCTTTGGTACATGTTGGGAATCCAATTTATTTGACGCATTAAAGCATGAATGATTCGTCTAAAGAGCTTATACAAAAACTCCATACGCATGGTCTCAATGTCTAAAATGTCTCAGTAATGTACTCCAATCAATTCTTATCTGTTAAAAAGTTATAAAAAATAATAATAAATAATTAATAAACTTAAAAATGATTTTGGTAAGCTTAAACACTAGTGTTATTACTATTAATAATACCAAACTTAATGGTAAGATATTTGGTGACGTTCCACAAACTCCTCTTTACAATCAGAGAAAAAATAAAACAGTAGAAACTAAATCGTTAATTCATCAGGTTCTTCTATGCTTGAATGGAAACTACAAATATTTGAAAATTGATTTAGACAAATATTAATTTAAGTCACTCGACTTATGTCAAATTTCCATTATTGCTATCAAAAGCGCAACAATTTGCATACATTTTATGTTGAATGCTCCATAAATATTTATATTCTTATACCCTACCAACAAAAGGTTGGTAATTAAGGATGTTTAAGTGTAAGCTTTTGAATCTTTCACCTAGCGCTGTATAGGGTATCTGCCCGTCGAGCACTTTCGCTACGATTAAACATATTCGTTTTTGATCTTTATAATAAAGCAAATGCACACACACACACGCACACAAACGTGTTCAAATGTGTGTGTGTGTGTGTGTGTGGGCATTTAAAATGCAATTTTTGCATGGCGCACGTCGCAATGATGCTCAATAAAATGTTGAAAAGTGATTTATTTTCGCGCATTGTTGCAGCGTGCTCTCTATGAAAACAATTAAAATTAAATTGGCCGCAATTTTGGCCAAAAAGCAAACACACACTCACCCAAACTAATTGTTAAGCGACAACATTACACGCCAAAATGTGTTGCACAAATTGATGATCAAAATTTCGCAAACAGCCAGAAACTAACAGCAGCAGAGAAGGGAACGAGAAACAAGTAAGAAGGCTCTAGTCGATAAATCGCGACTAGACTATACCCTGAACCGTATACTTAACACGTACAATCACGGCTTGCAAGTATGTGTGAGTGTGTGTGTGTGTGTGTGTGGGTGTGTGTGTGTGTGTGTGTGTGTACGCGTATAGTGCCTACATTACTTAACTTCAATGCTCCATATCTCCGGTGCTTCTCAACCGATTTCAATAAGATTTCACAGATATTCATGTATTCGTCTCATGTTTAAAACGTAGCTTAAATGTTTTTCAAATTCAAGATTTTCTTGTTATCGATCGCATGTGTATATCGAAAACGGGAAGAGTTATCGAAAATTTGAAACAAACTTGTACTGCCTAGGGATTAGGCGAGCTTATGTTTCAAATCGGGAGTCTCTAGCTCTTATAGTCTCAGGGATCGACGCGTTCATACATACAGACAGACGAACGGACGGATGGACGGACAGTTAGACATGGTTATATAGACTCGGCTGTTGATGCTAATCAAGAATATATATACTTTATGGGGTCGGAGATGCTTCCTTCTGCCTGTTACATACTTTTGCACAAAGCCATTATAACCTTTTTACCCATATTCAATGGGTTCAGGGTATAACAATTAAGGCTCTAGCCGAGAAATCCCGACTAGACTATACCCTTAACCCTATAATTTACGCATACAGTCAGTGCTTGCAAGTATGTGTATGTATACGCGTATAGTGTTAATTTCAATACTCCATATCTCCAGTGTTTCTCAACCGATTTTCATTGTCATTATTTAATATAATCTTTCAAACTGCATCAAAAAGTTTTCCAAATTTAAGATTTTGTTGTTATCGATCACATGTGTATATCGGAAACGGGAAGAGTTATCGAAAAATTTAAAACAAACTTGTACTGCATAGGGATTAGGCGAGCTTATTTACCAAATCTGGAGTCTCTAGCTCTTATAGTCTCTGAGATCGACGCGTTCATACATACGGACGGACGGACGGACGGACGGACAGACGGACAAACGGACATGGCAATATCGACTCGGCTGTTGATGCTGATCAATAATATATATACTTTATGGGGTCGGAGATGTTTCCTTCTGCCTGTTACATACTTTTGCACAAAGCCATTATAACCTTTTTACCCATATTCAATGGGTTCAGGGTATAAAAACAATGGAATGAAAGAAGCGGCACTTAAAAATTAATGTCGAGCAAGAACGTTTTTCCAAAGCAATTTGTATGCAGCACAAAAGAAACATACTAACTTATGTGAGCAAACCTAAAATATGTTTCAGCGAGTTGCAAGAAATTAGCGAATAAAAGGGATATTGCTCGTTCCTTAAAGAGTGAAAAAGTTGCAGTCAGATGGATTCCAGTCATTACCTTCTAGTGCAATAAATAATTATTTATATGTTTGTGTGACAGACAGAAGCGACTCGGCTGTTAAGACTGATCAAGAATGCTTTACATATAGTTAATGCGATCAAAAACATAACCTTTCGAGTGCTACACAAAACCAAATACAATAATAATGATAATAAATATATGACAAACGCTTTTATCAAGTATAAGTCATACAATACAATTGTTGGAATTGTATCGATATTTCAATCGGTATTTATATTATGCGTTTCAAAATGACGCTTTAGAGCTGCATACTAAGTCTAGCGCAAATTCAACGAGTGCAAACTTTTACACACACAGTCACAAGCACTTACGCACACAGCAACGACGCCGCTGCGATTTGCGTTCGTCGTTTCCCCTTCCTTCATTCATTTTTTTGGTATTGAAAAACTATTCAAGTCTAATGGCACGAAAGAGAATAATGACGCACAATACACTTTGACAGTTTAAACGGATTCACATGATTACAAGAGGCATATAGACAGACACACACACACACGCACACACTCACACATTTATATATACGTACGTTGCGCGGCTCCGCTGACTTGGGCTTCAGTAAGTAATGATGTCTGTCTGACGATGTTAGCAGAACGATGTTGAAGTTGAAGGCGACAAATGTCTTGCGCAATGGGGGACAAGTTGCAACGATGCGCCGCTTGGCTGGTTTGGCCTCTTCAAATTTAGCTTGACTTGCAAATGCGGCGAGATGCGTCCAAGTGCCGTTACTTATGCGCGTGTTTGTATTGAAGACGTTTCGCAATGAATTGCGAGCACTAAATTCAACAGAATTCCTGAGCAAGTGCGCAGCTCAGCACAAAAAATTTGTTTCACAAATTCTCCAACCTTTCCGATTATCCAAAGTTTTAAGTTTGCCATTTGATGTGTGTTCTCGTTGACAGTGCTGCCAGATCAGTTTGCTTCGTTAAGTTTTCGATGCTTACCGAAAGAATCGATCAATCAACATGGCGCAATCGGTCTTCGATAATACTCTAATTAGAGATAGACAAACAGAACACAAAACAAAAGAGAAAAATACAATTCGTGTTCGCTGCTTGAGCTGCATAAATGAGTTTGATGTATGTTTTGACAGCGGGTGGTGTGGCACGTTATCACACATTGATTCGCCCCAGGCAGCGAATGTATGAGTGGCATGCTGCACATTGCTGCGCCTTTGACTATGATTTCCTAATTCAATTATTATTCAAATCATATAATTTCACGCGCAGCGTGAAGAAGAAACAAAAAGTAAAATGAATTGCAAAAAACTGGATAAATATACAATGGCAGCATGTAAATAATCATATTACGCAAACACACGCGCTCCGCTTGACAAGAACGATGAAGTACAACAATAAGCAAGATACACAGACAGACAGACAGACAGGGAGACAAACAGACCGAAACAGCGAGAGACAGAGAAAAAAAACGGACGAGAAAAGGTTGATGTTCGACAAATCCAATTTGAAGCGAGGATGTCGGCGCCGCCGCGTCTGTCGGACTGCCTGCTGTTTCAACACAACTCGGCTTGGCTCTCGACAATGTTGCCATATCACGCTCGAAACACAGTCACAGAAAGTCTTTGGCTACATACAATGAAATTTGTTTGCTTTCGCTGTCGTTGATGTTGCTTTTGCTGCTGCTTTCATTTTGCCTTTGTCTTGCTGCTGCTGCTGCTGTGTGTCAGCTTATCCTTCATTTGTCGTCACTGCATTTGTATTATTGTGCATATTAATTTTGTTAAGAGCGCGTGCCGTGTGCGCGCCTCTACAAAATTAGCCACCCATTCATTCATTCATACATTCATTCATTCATGCCCTTGCCCGCTCGATCGTTCGGTCTATCGCTGTGTGTGCGGTTAAGTCTGCCATATTGGCCTCGGGTCTGGCCACAATGAAGGCGTCCAAGTGATGGGGAACGCGAAAAATAAGGTGCAGCAGGGTGGAGAGGAGACAGAGTGGGTCTGACGAACGAACGAACAATCGAACGAACAAACGAACGAACGGATGCATAAATGGACGGGCGTATCAATTTACACACCGGAAGGTACACACACGAACAAAAGATCAAAATGAACGGCCGACCGGTGAGCTCAAAAATTGTAACATGTACATGTTTGTATGAGTGTGTGTGGGCGTGTGTGTGTGTGTCTGTGTACTTATTAATGCGTATTCATTGTCACATCCGGCGCGAGGAAATTATATTCGCCAAACGCAGCCGGACTCCCCGCAAAACCTCCGCAATGCAATCCATGGCGAACGAAAAATGCCCGGGGGCTTGTAGGGTAGGAAAGTTGAGCTGCTTCCTTTTTTTGTGAAAGGGGGGAAGGAGGCAGACAATTCTTTTTTCGATTTAATTGAAATAATTGCAAAAATGCAAATGGAATGGACAACAGTTGACACAGGATATTAAGCATGGTAATAATGAAGATGACCAACCAGGATGATAATGATGATGAACTTTTCAAATAATAACAACATAAACAACCTTACCCGTCCGTTTATGTGTGTTTCCTTTTCTTATAACTGGGTTAACGTTCTCTAGCAGCGTTCTTGACCATACAAATTTTATTTTCACAATGACACACTTCACAGACTGTGACAAAGTTTGACAGTCGTTGACACACGGTTCAATGAACTAGTTAAGTTAAAAGTGTTGTAAAATGTAACGAGAATATTCAACGAGCGGCCAACTTAACCAACTTCCGGTCGACGTTCGCAGTTGTCTTTTTGTGCGGAACGCTACTCATTGACGCACATCAAATTAAATCAGAATAAATCTTGGCGATCAATATTGGCAATGGAATTAAAGGCCGAAAAACAAGGAGCGGGCGATGAGGTAAATGCTAACTAATGATCAGATATTGTTCAAATAAAATACTCACATTCCTTTTATATACAAATACATATACAAATCGCCGCGCACACTTGAAACAGCCCTATTCTTGGAAGCCGATTCGAATGGGTAAGTGTGCAATCAAACAAATAATAATACATTTGATAATATCGTGTTTGTTTAGGAACTTCTACTGACTTGAACTACGTTTGTCGCATTTGCCTGAAGTGCATCTACGAGCCGTGCAGTGAATGCGATGCTCTACAATGGAACTATAATTGCCGCCGTACTTGCCGTATTGCATATGGCCTTTGTGGACACATGTTTCATAATCATTGCCTATGCCCATGGCTGGCCAAAAGTCGCTTGTGCCCAAGTTGCATGAAATAAATATTGTAGTTAACCCAAAACAATAAAGGATCGCACATACTCAATTAAATACCTTGTATCAATGCATTATCAAAAGCGCTAATGAAAAACGTTTGTTTATTTTATTACTGTCTCTAAACATTTAGTCGAGGAATGTTGTTTTATCCCTTACTGGGAATGCGAAATTGGCGCATATCAATTTATTTTGCATGTTTTCTTTTTCAAGTTCAGCATCATGAAATAAATTGTGTTAATCTGTTTGGATGTGTATGTAAAGCTAATTGCTTCCAAATACGTCCTCCAGGTAAAGCCTCTCCCCATATTTATCATCATCTTCCTCTTCAGCGTCATTTTGCTGGCCAATTTCTGTGCCGGTTGGCTGATAGTTGTCATTTATTGAAGTGCGTATTTGAGATGAAAACACCAGACGTCGTAGTTCCCTGCAAAAAACTGCATGGGCTGCATCATCGTCGGACTCGTCGTCCCAAGGTCGACTGTATCATATAAAAATTACAACAATTGTACATAAATCTCGAGATATCCAAAGGGTAAAGATTCTACTTACCGACTTCTTGGAGGAGACATAGGTGCCTTTACATATGTATTAAATGCCGCGACTTTGGGTGTTAAGGTAGTTTCTACGTCTGACTGACTAGCGGATCCATATTCTGACTCGGAAGAAGAAGACGCATTGGCATCCGTTTCCTCCTTCTTAATCTCCTCCTCCTTAATCTCCTCCTCTTTAATCTCCTCCTCCTTAATCTCCTCCTCCTTAATCTCCTCCTCCTTAATCTCAGCCTCCTTAATCTCCTCCTCCTTAATCTCCTCCTCATTCGCATCCACATACTCTACATTCTCCACCTCACTCCCATCCACTTCAGGATCCTCATCATAATCATAAAATTGTACGTATACGTACTTTTCGCCGACGTTCAAAAACAGCCTTAACATACATTTACATACTTGAGAGAATATACATATACATTTCCATGAGCAAACAAACAGCCATGTAAATATAAATCCACAGACCAATGCGATAAGCATTAAAACCACATAAAAAGATATATGGTTAGCCCTAAGATTTTTCCGAAATGTATGTAGGGCAGTGCTACCTTTCGAATATTTATATACCGTTAGAGCAGAGTGCGGTAACAAAGCCCCGAATCCGGAAGCCTCAAAGCCCCATGCCTCAAGACCCGATGCCTCATTAGGTTGCTTCACTGTGTCCAAAATCTGCTCTGGATCAGAAATAACTAGCTCGGTTGGCAAATCCGGTTTGTAAGTCAGGCCTGGAATCCAATTTATTTGACGCATTAAAGCCTCAATGATTCGTCTAAAGAGCTTATACAAAAACTCCATACGCACATCAAATGCCATGGTCTCAATGTCTAAAATGTCTCAGTAATGTACTCCAATCAATTCTTATCTGTTAAAAAGTTATAATAAATAATAATAAATAATTAATAAACTTAAAAATTATTTTGGTAAGCTTAAACACTAGTGTTATTACTATTAATAATAATGGGAAGATATTTGGTGACGTTCCACAAACTCCTCTTTACAATCAGAGAAAAAATAAAACAGTAGAAACTAAATCGTTAATTCATCAGGTTCTTCTATGCTTGAATGGAAACTACAAATATTTGAAAATTGATTTAGACAAATATTCATTTAAGTCACTCGACTTATGTCAAATTTCAATTATTGCTATCAAAAGCGCAACAATTTGCATACATTTTATGTTGTATGCTCCATAAATATTTCTATTCTTATACCCTACCAACAAAAGGTTGGTAATTAAGGGTGTTTAAGTGTAAGAGTTTGAATTTGGCACCTAGCACTCTATAGGGTATCTGCCCGTCGAGCACTTTCGCTACGATTAAACGTATTCGTTTTTGATCTTTATAATAAAGCAAATGCACACACACACACGCACACAAACGTATTCAAATGTGTGTGTGTGTGTGTGTGGACATTTAAAATGCAATTTTTGCATGGCGCACGTCGCAATGATGCTCAATAAAATGTTGAAAAGTGATTTATTTTCGCGCATTGTTGCAGCGCGCTCTCTATGAAAACAATTAAAATTAAATTGGCCGCAATTATGGCCAAAAAGCAAACACACACTCATCCAAACTAATTGTTAAGCGACAACTTGCCAAAATGTGTTTTCTTATAACTGGGTTAACGTTCTCCAGCAGCGTTCTTGACCATACAAATTTTATTTTCACAATGACACACTTCACAGACTGTCACAGGGTTTGACAGTCGTTGACACACGGTTCAATGACTTATGTAAGTTAAAAGTGTTGTACAATGTAACGAGAGTATTCAACGAGCAGCCAACTTCACCAACTTCCGGTCGACTTTCGCAGTTGCCTTTTTGTCTGCAACGCTACTCGTTGACATCAAATTAAATCGGAATAAATTTTGGAGATCAATATTGGCAATGGAATTAAAGGCCCAAAAAGAAGGAGCGGGCGATGAGGTAAATGCTAACTAATGATAAGATATTGTTCAAATAAAATACACACATTCCTTTTACTTACATTTTGATATTGCAAATCGCCGCGCACGCGTGAAACAGCCGAATTCCTCGAAGCCGATTCCAATGGGTAAGTGTGCAATCGCACAAAAAAAAATTAAATCAAATAAAATGCGTGATGGACTTAAATATAAATACATTTGATAATATCGTGCTTCTTTAGGAGCTCCTGGTACCCCGGACTACATTTGTCGCATTTGCCTGAAGTGCATCTACGAGCCGTGCGGTGAATGCGATGCGCTACTAAGCAAGTATGAATGCCGCCGTGCTTGTAGCATTGCGAAGGGCCTTTGTGGACATATGTTTCACTATCACTGCATATTCCCATGGCTGGCCAAAAGCCGCCTGTGCCCCGTGGACTTGAATGAATGGGAATTCGAAAAGTAAAAGGAAATAACTGAATTATAAATATGTTTGTTTTAATTGGTAAACGAAAAATAGTAAAACAATAAAAAAAAAATTAAGATTTTGTATTGAACTAAATAAATTCAACTGCATTTTGGCATCAGCCAAGAAAACTTTCAACTAGCTTGCATTTATTAAAAAATAAAACAATTGAATATATTACATTATTTGTATCATTATAATTGGATGCAAATTTTAATGCAAGTGCCTAATGTCTTTACTTAAATGCGATTTGTTGCAGCTGGATAATGACAGCTTTCCGTAGATATTAAAATGGCAAATCCATAAAAGAAAGAAAGAAAGACAACTATTTAGTCGGCTGAGCAGAAAAGCAGCAGCTGGAGCCAGGAGTCAAGTGGATGGATGGACGCTAGATTATTTATACGCAACGTGTTCCGTTGCTATGTTACCCTGACTGCTGTTAAGCTGGCTTGGTCCTCTGTCGCTGGGGAAACATTTGTAATATGGACCAAATGGCGGATGTGTCGTTGTGGTTTTTGACTGAGTAAATGAAGGGGCAACGAAGCGATGGGCTTCTGTGTGTCGTCTGTCTAGCAAACTTCCGCTGCATTTGGCTGACAAAATGCAAACTGGTCGAGTTACTGGGTTTGGGACATGTCTATGTCTGCGCCAGTGTGTTGATTAGCTAATTAGCTGCAATTCCGCGGCCGGAAATTGCCAGTTTGCCACTGTGTGGCAGCCCTTAAACACAGAAACAGCAATAGCAATAGCAATAGCAACAGCAACAGCATTGTCGCAAAAGGCACCAACTGATAAAACGGTTACCCTAAACCTCAATCCTCTACTTGTCTCGCACTCTTTACCATTTTGTAGCATCCTGCCATTCAAGGCTCTAATTTTTAAGTGCACTGTCGCTGTCGGCTTGCCACATAATCTTGTCATGAATATATTTGTTTTGCTGCCTTGTCTCGTCGCCATCGTCATCGTCGTCGTCGTCGTTGTCATCGTTTTCACTTGTTTCCCCCGCATCGCTGCTATTGCTGACGTAAACGTCGACCCATAAAAATTCATTGGCAAACGAGCCAATGTATTGCCGCTGCTACTGCTGCCAATCGTTGGGTGTAGTCGAGAGACGAGTTCAAGACGCTTTAATGCTGCCTTTGCGGTCGAACTACCCGAGCATAAAAAAGTTTGAACAGCGTGTTTCATTTAACACTGGGCATGCCAGCCGCATACGGATCATTCTTTCAGTGCATCTGAAATTATTTATAGTATTATTTATATTTTTTACTTGATTTGCAGCTATTAACTTACTCGCTGTTCATTTTAAAATTCCAAGAGCCTTACTTATTGACACGCCGTATTATTTTTATATAGCACAGCAATAAAGCCAACACGTTGGTTTTCTGTTAAGCACGACATGGAATTTGTATACACCAATAGAAATGAAATAATGAAGCACAACAGAGCTCTAAGCTCTAATTTTACATTTGCTTCTTAATTAGTTATTTGTAGTAGCTCGGCCCTTCTCTACTCGCTGCTTACTAAGCTCAATTCGCTGGCTTATTTGCAATTATATTTTATTTGCTGCGTTGTTGCTGTAAGAAATTAATCAATTGAATTACTCGCTGTTAAGTGTATATCCTATTTGTGTATTGCTTCAGCCGCTGCTCTTATATGTAAAATCCATTAAGTCGCTGCTTTTCCATTTTCACTCGTCGTTGTTAATCCCATACTCTCGTTGTGCGTGTTCGTATCGCCTGCTGTTCTCGTTGTAGTAGTGTAAATGATGCAGGCCAATGAAAGATAGAAAAAATAACATTTTATGAAAGGAATTGCATTGAGTTGTTCCTAAACAGCGCCTCGTATTAAAGAGAAAGCTAGCTGTGGGGCTGACGGTATGAGTATGTAAGTGGGTGATGGGGAAGCACACACACAGACACACCAACTTGAGAGGGTGTGGAGGATTGGGCGTCGTAAAGGACGGCAATGCAGGCAAAGGCAATGAGCTTAAGTTCAATACATTTACTTGAATTTCCAGCAACGATGACGACAACGACGTCGCCGATGTCGTTGACTACTTCGCTAAAGCTAAAGCTGTGACTGGATACTGGATTCTGGTACTCGTTCTGGTTTTTGGATATGCTTAATGCTAAAGCGACGTCATGCCCATTACAGCAGTTTTGTGGCAAAAAAAATATAAAAAAAAAACGTCCGGAAAAGCGCAAATGTGCGAGGCGATAAGCAAAGTAGCAGCAACGGCAGCAGCAGAACCATTTGGATGGGGCTGCCACTTTGGGAGGGACAATAGAGTTTTCCAACCAGAGACAAGTCCTTTGACAATCGTATGCAAAATGTTCACTAAAAATATAATGCAAAAGTTATTTTTGATTAATATAGAAAATTGTTTGCTGTTGTTTACCTACAATTGATGATGTTCAACATAATCTTCAAGATCTATTAGGTGATTAGGAACAACATGATGTTAATATTGGATAGGACTTTTTTATTATTATAAAATCGTAAAATCGGGTTTTCAAATAATTAATATATGTTGTTAAGAACGTTTGTGTAGTGTGTTATATTTTTGAAATGTAGTTTAGGACATTTAGAAGTGTGTCTGATGCCCGGCATAAAACACACAGACAGTGAGAATATTGATGTGTGGGGGTGTTTCTGTGATGGGGGATGGTGTAAGGAAGTGCTTATTCCGTGGGTTTGGGGTTCTAGAACAGATTTGGTGGCGCGTTTGTAAGTTTTTTGGTTTTTGCAAATTTATCGCTTTCAGATAAAACGTTTTGTGTTTTACGATACGAGCAGCGGCAACCGCTGCCAACTATCAGTAGAAAACAGGAGCAGAAGCAACATCCTTCCAATGAGGCAGCAGCGGGTGGTGCTTTTGTCTTTCCTTTTACTTTTGTTGTGTGTGTGTGTTTGTGTGTATGTGCGGATTATGAAGTAATTTAATTAAAACGTTTGAGTGCGAAATAAATTTGCACATTATTTATGCAGCAACAGTTCGAGGCCAAAGACAAAAATGGCAAACAGCAGGGACCAGAGGGTTAGCCAAAACAATGCAGCGAGCTCCTTAAATGAGAGCACTCTCAACATTACATTCGCACCATCATCATCTTTGTCGTCCTCGTTACCATCAGCAGCATCATCATCATTATCATCATATAAAGGGATAGCTGAGAAGCGTGCTGTACTTTCATCTGTCGCATCCACAGCGGTCACATATCGCCTTGTCCAATGCTCAAGAAAGCCATGTGCATGCGCCAGCTGAATCTGTCGGTTCAGAACACCAACCAAATGCGAATGACGACGCACATTGAACGCCAACGGCTGTGTGTAGATCCGTTCCCTAACCACATGCAAGCGTCGACTCATCGGGCGCACCTTGCGAAAGTAGCCAAAGTACTCATAGGGCGTTATGATTGCTTCGCGTTGATCACTACCACTGCTTTTGGCCAAACCGGCGAACGATTGAAACTCACTGGCCGCCAATGGTCGCAGCTGCTGTGTCCGCAGCTCGGGCAGACTGTCCAGCCAACGATCCGCATTCCCCTCGACCAGTTGAATTGTATAGCGCTGTGAGAGCACATCGGCTATTGTTTGAGGCGGACTGCGTTGTGTATCATGGCGTAGCAGCTTGTACATGCCGGACTGATAGGCGCTGCGGATTACCAGGGACCATAGTAGCCATGTCACAAACACCAAGCGGCACGAGTTTCGTTGCGGCAACTCCGATGGCAACAGCGAGCCGCCCATGGTCAGCACCAGTAGTTGGTAAAAAGGATGCTATTAAACGAAAAAAGTTAGTTATATGTATGCACTTTAAATATGAATAACTAATATATTGGTGAGTACGTAAGAAGCTAAAAATATAAAAAAAAAATGCTCAAACTTTAATGAAAATTCTGTGTTTTGGAAATTAATTGGTTGTATGGAAAACTTCGTTGCTCTTAGGTTTGTCATAGAGAAGTTAGACTGTAATTAATGATGAATTTCATATAACCAAAAGGATGAAGTTCTTTGGTGTTACACCTTTAACTCCGAGTCTACCTCTTAATTTTAGGTATTATTTGAATACCTGCGGTGAATGTTTCCAAAATCGCTGCAGCAACCAGAGCGACAGGCAACCCAAAGCCAAGACCAGACAGATGGCTTGCCAGAGAAGCGGTTGAAACGGAAATGTCAACTTCTCATAGGCAGAGTAAGCGCTGGGCAAATTGGTCACCAGCATAATGTGGCTCATAAAGTAGTATGTGGACTGGGAGTAGGGCATCTCCTTGGCTTCAGTGGGCTTGAAGTGGAAACCACCCAAAGCATACTCAGCACTGCTAAAGATCTGTGAAAATAATTACAAATTGATATAAGAAATACAAGAGAAAAAGGCGTATTTAAGGCATTTTAAAGCCATATTAACACTCTATTTATGGGGCTTACTTTAAAAAATATTAATAAATAATTTTAAAATCAATTTAAATATTTGCTTTAAAATTATTTTACTTTCCACCACAACTACAACTTATTTGTAATTATTGTTAAAGTAAATTCGAGAAACATTAAGTATACGCCCACCTGTTCGAATACCCAGCCAGTCTCATTGAAGGTGTCATGCACCTGGGACTTGTTCAGCCAATACAATCCGACACTAAAGTTCAAATTGTCGGCCATGAAGTGCAGCAATTCGCCTTCGATGCCAATAAATGTGCCATCTGGATGCAGCACCAGATACGGCATATCCGGCCAAGTCGCACATGTCAGTGTGCAGCCAAAAAAATTGCTCAGCTTGGATGGAAAATATATGTCGCTGGTCCAGCGTGCCGCAGATGCGTCATATTGATTCACAACACTGGCGCGTATCATCTGACAGACATGGGCAGCACTGTAGGGATAATAGCTGAGCATCACCAGCTGCTGTTGCTGTTGCTGTTGCTGTTGCTCCTCGAGTAGCACAAGTCCCACATTTAGTACACTGCGTTGCCAGAGCAGTTGCATGGCCTCTGGCGGTTGCGGTCGCATCATGTAGAGGAGCGTATAGGACAGATCGCTGGTGGCGAGAAGCTGGCGGTAAAGTGTACGCAATGCAGGTATATCATCCACTAGCAGCAGCATTGCGTGCTTGTATGGCCTGTACTCCATTGGGCGTTGTAAGAACAACGCTACTGCCGTTGTTGTTGTTGTTGTTGTTTGCAGAACTTGCAGCACACGTTCGAGCAGCTCCAGCAAATGTGGCCGCGATGACAATGCACTGTACTGTATGTGAATATAAAGTGTCTGGCATTGTGACATCTCCGAGTGCAGCACAACCTGGCCAAGTCCTTTGGCCAATGTCGTCAGTTTGGGTTTCGAGTCACAAAGAGTTGTCGCTGTCATCGCGGCTGGACATTGCTGCAACTTCAGCAGCATCAGCAGCAACCACACAATAATCAGCATATTCTGCCGCATGACTTTTAACTTGCGATTTCCAACTGACAACAATGTTGGGCTTTTCATATTCCGTTCTTAAGGTTGGCTCGCATTGCACTCGGGGGAAATCTGCGTAATGTTAAGACTCTTGATAAGCAATATTGATTAATAATAATAAAATACGCATACAATACAGTTTAATTCCCCAAAGGCCCAAAACAACTTATTCTGGCTTAACGCAAGTCGATAATGAGCGCTAACTTACTTTGAAATCGATAATTAAAATATATCGTTTGCAGCAGTGATCTTATATAAAGCAGAATGCGCTTCGGTGTTTTTACCCTTTCGATTAAACATATGGTAATCACAAAACTATCGCATGTTATGGTAAATGTAAAAAAAAGAACAATAATACAACACATCAACAATAATAAATTAAAGTTAATTATCTTATGGCATAACACAATATGGATTTATGCTATGATATTTAACTAAGTAACGTCTAAGTGTTAATAAAATTTTAAACACGAAAATGAATACGATAAATAAGCGCAAGTCCGTCGATATATTTTTTTAAAATATAAAAGAGGTACCTCCATCAAAAAATATTGACATGTCAAAAAAAAAGTATATCGAAATGTCTTCAGTTTAATTGTCAAACGAGAAAGCAAAGAATTTGTTCATTCTTCTTTCAGCTGCCAACAGGCAGTGACGTGCACTTTTTCTGCTCCTGAGAATTTTCTACATCCTAATAAAAATCATGGTAAGTTAAAAATGTGTAAATGCAAAACATCTTGACAATAAAGTAATCTTTTGACCTGTAATATATTGTACTAATACTTAACAACAATATGCAACAAAATGAAGAACAAAATCTAATATTTCACTTCACTTTTCTCATGTATTATGAAGCCTCCATTTTTTTTTTTTACATATTTGAGGTTATGACACATACAGAAAAGATTTTGTGGTTCTTTAGTAAGTACTCTTCGTACCCTTTAAAACCTATTCTAAATTTTCAAGACATAATTTTTTCCTTCGGTTCGGAATCGTGTCTGCAACTTAGTACGCACATTGGGAAACTTTTGGAAGTTAATGTTGTACTAAAAACAGGATAATTGCTCTCGACAGACAATTACTCGAATATTTTTACATATATAGAATATCTGGAAAATCGCTACCAAAATTATATAAGAAACCTTAACTGGAGTATCTGACATAAAACATACATGACAACAATTTATCATTTTATACTTAAAGGATATTTCTCAAAACCAGAAGAAAGTCCACCACAAGAAGATGCCCGTTGGACGTAGTTCCTATACCGTTAAAAAAGAAAAACAAATCAAAAGGAAATTTTTAAAGCAAGTTAAGCGTTATAATCGCAGGGCTCTGAAGGATGATTTTGCTGTTACTTTGAGGAAAGCGTTGAAATGCATGCAAGAAGTCAATCAAGAAATGAGAAACGTGATGGAATTATTGGAGACACTAGAAACTACATACAGCAACCTCTGCACAACGATGTTGGTAGATCTTGCTAAGATCCCGTCTTATTCGTTCAAAAACTATTCACGTCGCAGTTATATGACTATATGTATGAAAGTCTTCGAGGCAACATTCACTTAAATGTATAATAATTAACATAATACAATTTAAAAAAACTATTTTGTGCAATGTTTATTTATGAGCATGATTGATAGTTTAAGCTCTATTACTAATACACATGCTATATAAGTTAAGATTGCATACATATTAGAAACCATAATTTTTAAACTCAATAAAAGATTAGGCGACGGTTAGCGACTGTAGCTGACTACACAGTTCCAGGGCAACGAACCGATGATGTGGTATCCATACGCGACTAGATGTTGGCCAATCGGAAAGTGCACAGAGATCATGTTATCCATGATCTTGTTGTCAGCACAGATCAACTTGTTAACGCTGATGCTGCAGATTGCTGGGTATTCTCCATCTGAAGTTGGCAGTACAACTAAATAGGGAAAAGACAAAATAAAATGTTTTGTGTTTCTTTGATATTTAACAATATTGATATTTTTTGATATTTAACAATATGGTTAATACTTACAATTAGTACAACAAACTGTGAAAATAAAATGTGTTTTCATCAGAATGTATATTATTTTAAGTTGTCAAAATATGAGAATGACCAGCGACGGATTTAGACAAAGATTTTGTTTACATTTTAAAAGTTTTAGTTTTATTCAGAATTTAAATAGCATTAAACTAATAATCAATATCAGTATTCGGATCAGTATTCTTATTATAATTGTTGTCATTGTTATCCTCATCCTCAAAACGAAAATAATCGACATCGTCGTCGTCATGGTCATCCTTCTTAGTATCATGCTCGCTGGAATCGAGTGGACTAGACGCATTCACCTCTGTGGTTGCCTCGTGACTGGCCTTCGCATCCGTTTCGTTCTCATCGAGTATACCACGTTCGGCGGCGCCCAGCTCATAGACGGGCGCCTCCTCACTAAGATTGGATCCGTTGCCAAGGCGTACAAGCAACGGCGGCTTGACCTCCACACGCGTCTGATTCATACGATGATTGAGCATACCCTGATAGAGATGGGGGAAACGACGTTGGAACTCCGCCTTGATGCGCATCAAGCGCTGTAGCATGCCGGGCGTGAGCATCTGATGACTGTGTGCCATGATGTGCGTGTCACGACGTGGTCTCAGATACGCATCGTAGCTGCCACCGCCACTGTAGAGCGGATAGTGCGGATTGTAGGCTTTTAGGGTCCATGGATCGTTCGGCTGCTCCAGTGGCAGGAGGCCCATATACGGTTGTAAAATAACATCTTTGAAGCCTTTTATGGACCCCACAACGGCGTTGTTGTCGTCGTCGTCAGATGAGGATGTTGATGCGATGGATGGAAATGTTGATGCTGATGCTAATGCTGATGTTTGACTGATGAATGTCATTACGTGTGTACGAATATAATATGCAATGAAAACAATGAAAATAATGAGACCCAATGAGAAGCTACAAATATTATGTAATGTTAAATTTAAAGTTAATGGCAAATGGTAATTGGTTTAGTTGAAATGTTTTGTGAATTTATGTAGGTGTGCTGTGGCTGTTTTGCTGCTTGCGTCGCCGACGCAAACGTTTCGATGATTTGGTGGGGGTTGCTGTGTTACTCCCGCTACTGCTAATCTTGGCGAGCGCATTGTCCCGCTGGAGCTGCAAACGTAGGAGATCGTGTAAGACGTTGATCAGTTGATCAAGCTTCGTGCTGCGCTGACGCAGCATCGATAGCTCCGTATGCTCTCGCTTCGCCTTCGTTGGGCCCTTCGTTTTTGTTACTTTCGTTTGACGCGTTGAACGTGTGCCTCGTCTATGCACAAATTTGCCACGCAGCGCATATGGTGTATCTGTTGTTGTCGTCATCATCATCGTCTCTGTGTCATCTACATCTGGATTAGTCTCCTGCTCAGCTTTGTCAATGGCATTGCTGTGGAGTGCCGTATTTAGAATCTGTGCCTGCTCCAGCGCCTCTTTATTGGCGCGCTCTGTGGTGGTGGTGCTGCTGCTGCTCTTCAGTGAAGAGGCTCGCTTAGCTTTGTTGTCTAGTTCGTAGGGTTGCACCTCCTGATAGCTATAATCTCCAGGTATATGTGCCTCGCTTTGAACGAACTGCTCATTGGATCTGGAAATGTATTTGGTATCGTAGCCCTTGCCGGCTAACAGATGCGCCCATCTTTCATTTGGGGACTTTGTGTTGGTGGTGGTGCTGCTGCCCGTTATTGTGGTATCACTGCTGCTGCTGCTGGTGGGGGATGTGTCTGTTTTTCCTGCATGCTTGCAGTCTTTTAGGCCCTGTTCCGCTTTCGTCAGCTGCTCCTTTAAGCTCTCGATGAGATTGTATAGTTTCTGGAACTCTAAACGAGTATTCGATAGCTCAACGGCCATTGCATCCCTTTCACGGCTGGGTGCATCCTGCGGTGGTGGTCGCTCTGTGTTTGTAACTGTTGCCGTTGGCGTCGGATCTTTGGCATACTCCTCATCGGCTACCTCCTCGGCGGCCGAGAGCTGATCCCCGTGAATCTCTACCGGCTGCATACTGGCACGCTCGAGTGCCTCTTGTATTGAGTCGGCATTGTAGCGCATTAATGCCTCGGCCGGATCCTCATCGGGACTCAGGGTGATCTCCTTTAGGCCCATTTTGTACTCCTTGCGCAACGCGTTGAGGGAACCCTCATCAATGGTCTCCAGTGTGCCATATTCAGCATTACGTCTGCGCCTCCCCGCACCGCAACGACAGCCCTGTGCTGCCGTCACCTTCCCCTTGCAACGACAGCTACTTCCGCACACGCAATGAATGCTACCACATCCGCAGTTGCCGCTGCTTGTAGGTGACAAGGAATTTCTGTAAAAATTTGCTAACCTTTTCTCTAAACGATGGCCCCTGCTGTTGTTGTTTTGGCTGGTCGTCAGTGCATAAGTGGATGGTAGTGGTGCTGGTGGTGGTGGTGGGTTGCTGTTGTCGTCTTTCTTCTGTTGGTCATCATCGGTTGGTTTTATTGTCTGAAATGCGTCGCCTGTTAATGACAATGAGGAAACCAGCGGGCGAACAGAAGATGAAATATTGTGAATGATATGGAGAGCTAACTACTTTCATGGTGTGCCGTATGTATTTGTATGTGTATGTTTGTGCGTGTGTGTGTGCGGGAATACAATAGTAAATCCCAAAAGGCAGGTTTAAGAATTCGATAGGTCTAAAAAATGGTCAAGTTTTAAGATCGAAATCAAATTTTTACACAATATTTTTCAAATCCTATGCATTTAGAAAATAGTACTTGACTACTCCCCTTAAGTGGTTTGTTTTAGTTTTAAAGCTTCCTTTTTGAAATTTCCTAATGGCCATATTCGTATGTAAATTTATTTGAAAATGATCAGTTTTGAATATTTTTCGGAAATAATATTGAATGTTAGTCTTTCCGACACTTCCTAACAAAAACGGCATTTAACTTTAAGTTTTGAAATATCAAATGAAAAATAATTGAAAATGCATCAACGCTACATACATGTAGTGTGTGTGTGTGAGTGTGTGTTATTGAGCATGTGAGTGTGTGATGTTGGTGTAGTTGGTGGTTTAGGAATTAATCGAAACTTACCGCCATGGTGCGATGCTGGCGCAGCATGGAATCAATCTCATCATTACCAATTGCGCGATAGCCACCATAGGCATTAGATGCATAGCCACCGCCGCCATAGCTGGTGCCATAGCTAGGTGGTCTATAGCTGGTGGGTCTATAGCTGGTGGGCCTATAGCTGGGGGCCTGATTATAGCTGGGAGCGTAACTTTGGGCCGGCACACTTTGATAATAGTTGATGACGGTGGGTGTGCCAGAGGATTTGGACTTCTTGTGAAAATTGCCGCCTAGGCCAAGCAGATCGACTGTTTGTGGCGAGAGATTATAGTCGCGATTGCGATTGCGGAATACACCAAAGAGATTACCTTTGTGACGCTCCTGTCCAACATTTGTGGGCATCTGGGGCTTCGCCTCGCCCACCACTGTATCGGCATCGATCTGCTGCTGCTGTTGCTGCTGCTGCTGCTGCTGCACCTGCATGGCTCTCATCTTTTCATCTGCCCATTGGCTTTCGTCGGACATGCGTTGCTGCTGCTGCTCCGCCTGTTGTTTAACCTGCGCATGTTGCATCTTGGTTTGCTCCTCCATCCATTGACGCTGCTTCATCACGGCATCCATTGCTTGCTGGCGCTGCATCATTTCCATTTCGTTGGCATTCATTTGACGCTGCTGTGTTTGCATCATTGGATTCTGCATCGGCATCTGCATCTGCATCTGCTGTGTGGCCTGTATCTTGGCTTGCTCCTCTGTCCATTGACGCTGCTGCTGCATCATCATTTGCTGCTGTTCCATTTGCATTTGGCGCTGCTGTTGCGTCTTGGCCAACTGTTCTGCCTCCGATTGACGCTGATCCGTCATCTGCTTACCTTGTTCCGCCTCCCACTGACGCTGTTGTTGCTGCTGTATTATCTGCGGTTCCTGCTTCTGCTCCTGCATGGCTCTCATCTTTTCATCTGCCCGTTGGCGTTCATCGAACATGCGTTGCTGCTGCTCCGCCTGTTGTTGAATCTGCTGCTGCTGCATCTTTCCTTGTTCCGCCGCCCACTGACTCTGCTGCATCATCTCGGGCTGCTGCATCTTTCCTTGTTCCGCCGCCCATTGACGCTGTTGCATCATCTCGGGCTGCTGTTCCTTGTTCTTTTCCGCCGCCCACTGACGCTGCTGCATCATCTCGGGCTGCTGCATCTTTCCTTGTTCCTCCGACCACTGACGCTGTTGCATCATCTCGGGTTGCTGTTCCTTGGTCTTTTCCGCCGCCCACTGACGCTGCTGCATCATCTCGGGCTGCTGCATCTTTCCTTTTTCCTCCGACCACTGACGCTGTTGCATCATCTCGGGTTGCTGTTCCTTGATCTTTTCCGCCGCCCACTGACGCTGTTGCATCATCTCGGGCTGCTGCATCTTTCCTTGTTCCGCCGCCCACTGACTCTGCTGCATCATCTCGGGCTGCTGCATCTTTCCTTGCTCCGCCGCCCATTGACGCTGTTGCATCATCTCGGGCTGCTGTTCCTTGGTCTTTTCCTCCGACCACTGACGCTGTTGCATCATCTCGGGTTGCTGTTCCTTGGTCTTTTCCGCCTCCCACTGACGCTGTTGCTGCTGCATCTTTCCCTGTTCCGCCTCCCACTGACGCTGCAGCATCTTCCCTTGTTCCGCCTCCTTCTGACGCTGCTGCATCATCTGCGGTAGCTGCTCCTTAGTCTTATCTGCCACCCATTGCCGCTGCTGCTGCTGCTGTTGGGTTATCTGTTGGGGCATCTGTTCCATTTGTCCAGCTGCTCTGTAGGCCGCATACAACTTCTCCTCATTGGCCTTCTTCTCAGCGGATTCGCTGGCCATGCGATAAGCATAAGCCATAACCTTAAGGATGTCCTCCTTGGACAAGGTATGTTTCTCCAGTGATCCACCGGGCATGGCTTGGCGCTTAAAGTTCGTTTTACGCTGTGCCTCCTTCTTAAGCAGGCGACGCACATAGTCATCACGCAGTGCACGCTCAATGTCCGACCGGGTGATCTTGTGGACCGGTGTACGGCTCAGCGGATAGCTAACCTTAAAGGCGGGCACATTTAATTCTCCCTGTGCGCTGGCACGCATCTCACGGGCAAGGCGCTCGATATGCTGCAGCTGTTGGAGCTCGGCAATCACTTGGCGCTGGAACGCTTCAAGCTTGCTCTCGATCTCAACGTGATCTTTGGAATTCTGCTGGTCGTTCGTCTTGTCCTCGGTGGTTGTGGTGGTGTAACTTTCCTCTGTGGGCATATGGAACCATAGCAATGGCATACGCTGATGCTCCTGTTCCTGCTGCTGTTTCATCTGCAGCGCCGAATTGATCTTCAACTGCGCCAGCTGTGCATCCATTTCCTGTGGCGATCTGTAGTTAATGGTCATTCGGTGGTCATCTGGCTTGACGCGCACCTCCGAAATTTCGGAGGCCGCGGCGGCTGGAGCAGCCTGTGAGCCTGGCCAAAACTGACGAAGTCCATCCATAAAGGCGTTAGGCAACGGTGGTGGCGCCATGCCAAGCAAATTGTTGCTACCATCAAAAAAGGCACCAAATGGAGATTGTGCCTGAGCCAATGTGGGCGCCGGCACATTTTCACTAGCGGGTTTGTCTTCGGGCGGCGCGGCTGTTGTCGGCGGTACAGGTGGTGCAGGTGGTGCCTGGCCAAGCATACCAAAGTTCGCAAAGGGCGCCATCTGGCCCAGATTGAAGGTATCTGGTATAGGTAGCATACTTGGTATTTGTGGCATAGCTGGCATTGGTGGTAGTTGAGTCAAGTCCAGATTGGTTGGCAACGGCGGCATTTGGCCCAAATGGAAGTTATCCGGCAGCCAGCCAGCGGGCGTCTGTGGGAACATCTGTTGTAGATTTGGTGGCGGCGGCATCTGGCCGAGTAGCTGCGTCCACATAGCAGGGGGTGCGGACGGAGCTGGGGTATCCTGACGCGTCCTACGCGTTTTGTGTCCATTAGCATCATCGGCGAGGACTAACACCACCTTCGAAGCGGACGGTTGCAATGATTCGGGCACGGCACCCAGTACGTACTGGGCGGGGAAGAGACTACCCCAGCGCAGAAGGCTGCTCAACGCAGGAAACATGAGATAAAAGGCATCAATCGAGGGAATTCCGCTGCGTTGTAGCGATAACGGTGGCATCTGGGAGAGTATCTAATGCGGTAGAGGAGCATTAATTTAATATAATACATATGAAGTCTTTTAGCAACTGATAATAATAAATTGAGTTACTTACCTTTTGTTCGCTAGGAATCTTTAGCTTATCTTTGGTTGTGGTATTTGTGCTATCCTGGGTTGTGTCCGCCTCATCACCACAAACAATGGGAGCCACCTGGCCCCTGCTTAGTGTGGCACCAAGCAGCAGCAGCAGCAGGAGCTGCAGTGACCATAGCACTTTCATTATTGTATATATTGGATATATCTTCTTGCAAAACACACTTAAAGATCGGTTTTATCGATCGTCGAGAACTGGCCGTTGCTGAGCTCAAACGGTAACTGACGGTCCATCCGGCCAGACAATGGCCCATATAGAATTCTTCGCTGCGGTGGCGTTGGCTCCAAAAGCCACAACAAAAACAAACAAAATTGCCAACGCTGCTAAATCGTGCCAAAGAGCTGAGCTGCATTTTGCACGCACTTCGAGGTTAGGGCGGTCCCGCTCTCGCTCCCGCCCCCCTTGACACAAAAAATGTTGAGTGCAAGCGTTGCTTTTCATTTGGCTTCCGTGTGTGTGCCACAAAAAGTAGAACTAAAAGAAGTGAAAAACAAATTTAAGACTGCAGCAGCCGGCACTGTATAAAAGTAAAAATAAACCACGATTTAACAATTTGCTTATGAGCAATTTTTCATGGAATCAGCTCAAAATGCTGCACTGAAAACAAATCCACAGTTCCACACATGAATACAGCTTCCAAATGCCGTATGTCGGCATTGTTGTATCCGCATTTTTGAATTGTTTTGTTTTAATATCGTTTTCATCCGGAAGCTGGGCTTGTTTTGTCTCTTTTGCTTTTTACCGTTGCTTTAAGTGTGACCTACAGCGATTTTTTTTTAATGCCCCTGATACGTGATGATATCGGCTTCTACCTAAAGATAACACACACGTTCAGCAAGATCACCAAAAATATCAGGTCTACAAAAAAATACTTTTCTTATGAGATATCGAAGTCATTTCGAATGTATTTTTGAAAAATTATCTGTATGATCTTAAATTAAAGCTTAAATCATACATATCATAAATTTTAAATTTTTCAAAAATTGTTGAATGAAAAATGTAATAATTTAATTTAATTTGTGACTGTATAAAGGTATCGTTATACCAAAACAACTTTTTGATACACAAGTTCTAAGAAACGCCGCCGTGTTCAGCGCTCAAATATACTTTCGAAATGTCTTCGATATCTTATTAAAAATAATCTTATTGCACTTAACAATTAAAGAAAAATGGTAAACCAGCGGCCGGGGAACATTTTTAATCATTTACCCACCCATTGGTAATAAGCAAAAAAAAAAAAAAAAGTCATCTCCTCCATTTATGGTGGCAAAGAGCAAAAAGAAAATAACGTCATCTCCTCCATTTCCAAGTTTCACTTTTACACCCGAAATTTCACATTTACCCAAAAAGGGGTATTTTACCCCTGTTCCCCCACCGCTGTGGTAAATGAGCTTACCTGTGCAACTATTATCTGCAGACAAATCAGTCTGATTACAAATTCAGTGTTCGGTCCATCGCAAATAACGGACCTTTTGCTTAACGTAAATTAACAGAAAAATTCTCGCAGCGTAGACTGGCTTATCGCAAATGTGTGTCATCGAGTTAAAACCAACAAAGTATATCAATGCTGAGCTCAGCTCTGCAGTGGACTTCAACTTCTTTATATGTTCAACATTAAAACCAACTTAAAGACGTTGATCTAAATATGTGTTAACATGTACATGTGTATTTTTATTTTCTTCAGGGCCGCGGGTGGCTGCATAGATCAGCAATAATGGCTGTAAGTGTTACATAAAATATGGTCAGCGATCTTTTTTGTTGTGTTGCGACATACATTATTGATGCATCTGTTGCACTTTATTAAAGAATTACTCAAATCGGTAGCGCAAAGTTGCCAGGCAAAGTACAACTATAACGCGAAAATGCTTATTTTACATTTTGTTTTGTTTGGTTTTTGCTTATTTGCTATGTATTTTGGGGTCACACTGACCAACTCATATGTGCTTTTCTCGAAATGAATGACACCGATCAACGGTCACACTGGCAACCGCAATGCACAGCTTAACGCGCACCTGTGTGTTCAACACACTCAATTTAATTATATATCTAAGCCGTACACCTGACATTTTTATTTTAAAGTCGTGGCATATGTCAGGCATTTATAAAATATGATGTTAACCAATGCAGATAAAACCACAAAGTGTGAGGAATGATTTTCGTCAATTTTTGTATTCAAAACTAACGAGTCGTTTGCAACTACATCTATGTATAAACAATTAACTACACCGTTCCTTTTTACAGATGTGTCGCATGCGGCATGCCGCCGCTTTCACATCCATTTAAATGCAATTTGCTTCGATAACGAGCTGCGATAAGAGCTGGCGCCGAACATGCAATGACTAAAAGCCCCATGAAATTTGCATTAGGAGAACTCGCTGAAAATGGAAGCGCTTGCCATTCGCTGCCACGGTATCGTCTCGTCATGTTGTCCAGCAACACACTGCAAACGACCTATAACATCACAATGATGTACGCAGTAGTTTGGACTATTAATAGTCACTTCGCTAGGGACACTAGTAAACCGCTGAGCATTGCTCATTTTGCGACGGGAGACGCAAGTGCCGCTCTGCACAAGGATCTTATTGATGCAGCTTTGTGCTTGGCGTCTAGTGCCGGACGTATTAAGTTTCTGCTTGAGAACGAGCGCATTGATGCCGACGAGGTCCCAGCGCCGTCTGCAGAGCTTCCATTACAAGCGACCGGTGTAACAGGACGAGATACAGCCATTTTAATGCTCGATAGCATGCGTGCGTATAATCGTTTGGAGCGCCGTCTGCTTCAGCAGAACAGTTTTTTTAAACGTAATGGATTTTATTGTATTGTATATACGGGCGAGGAGCCCCATCGATTGCGGACAATTTGGAAGATCTTTCGACGTCTGCTGTCCATCTATGTGATCAATGTGAATGTGCTTCTGGGTGGTCGGAACACCGGCATCGTTCACGTCTACACCTATTATCCATATCGAAACAATCGCTGTCAGTCATCAGAGCCGGTACACTATGCCACCTTCGTGGGCGGACTGGGTGCACCGCCGCAGATTCATGTGGAGAATAGCGTAAAGTACTTCGATGACAAGCTGGAGGACATGCATGGCTGTGAACTAATCACCGTCACCTTCCAGCACCTGCCCTATGTCATTATCGATGATGATCGGAGTCTGCCCGATGGTAAACGCATCTATGGCATCGAGGGCCTGATCTATCGCTTGCTAGCGGAGCGCATGAATTTCACCATTAAGTTGATTGAGGAGCCAAGTAAGGATCGTGGCGTTGTACTACCCAATGGCACCATAACCGGTGCCATGAATATGGTGAGGCATCAAAATGAAGTTTTTCTTAACTCTTCTTGAACCTAAACCCTTTGCCTTGCAGATCGTTAAAGGTTCAGCAAATATAACCTTTTGCTCCTTTATGCACAACATGGAGCGTGTCAAGTATATGTTACCCAGCATCTCGTACACCAGCTTTCCCATAGTGCTCTGCGTGCCCAGTGGACATCAGTTGACGCCGTTGCAGCGCCTGACCAAACCGCTGGGCTATTTTACATGGCTGTGCATCTTGGCCAGTGTGCTGATGGGCTTTGGCTTAATTGGAATGCTGCAGCTGCTAGCTGAGCCCCGCTGTCGCCACTTTGTTTTGGGCGATAATAATCGACTGCCCAGCACGGAGCTATGGAGCACTCTGCTTGGTGGCCTGCACATGCATCCGCCGCGGCGCAATTTTGCACGTTTCCTGCTGGCAATGTGGCTGTTTCAAACACTGATCCTGCGTGCCGCCTACTCAGGTGAATTGTACATCTTGCTGCAGGATGGGCGCGTGCGCACACCACTGCGCTCACTGGCCGAAGTGATCGCACAAAATTACGAATTCTATATGACGCCCGCACTGAAACCAATATTCCGTGATGCGCTCCCAGAGGACCGGGTCGTTATCGTTGACAATATGGAGACCACGCTGGTACAGTTGCGCGACAATGGCGAGGTGAAAAAAGTGATGCCAGTGTTGCAGCCAACTGTCGCCCGATTTAATATGGATTCCGGCCCTAAGAAGCATCGGCTTGCCGTACTTCCGTATCCGATGCTCAACGCACCGCTTACCTTGTACATGCGACCGCATTCATATTTAAAGCAGCGCATCAACAAGCTGCTCATCAATATGATGTCCTCAGGCCTGGTCCATCGCTATCGTCGCATGTACCTGGAGCGCATCGAGCATTTCGCCGTCCGTCCAGGTCGTGCGCCAACCAAACTTAGCGTCTATTTACTGATGGGTCTCTTTGGCTCATTTGCCGTCATGCAAATGCTAGCCTCCATCGTTTTTCTGCTGGAACTCCTGGCCGCTCAACCACATAGATTACGTCTGCGGCAACTTATGAACGCAGCCAATCGTTATTTGGTCTAATACAGTTCCTACATCACTGATAAATTGATTCAATTACTGTAACAACACTTTCCTCAACAGCTTTCAAAAACTATATTCCAGTTCTAGAGTTGCCGCCGTTACAGTTTTAGCAGCGCTTTAAATTAAAAAAAAAAAGTGTGCACTATGCAACATACCAATTTAATATTTTGCGAGCTTATACGTTGATCTTAAAACAAATATAAGATCAAATAAAATGCAAAACATATTTAAATACGAGAAATCACAAAAATACTTGCTTATATTGCGATATTTTCT
Source organism: Scaptomyza reducta (assembly GCA_035044485.1). Lineage (NCBI taxonomy): Eukaryota > Metazoa > Arthropoda > Insecta > Diptera > Drosophilidae > Scaptomyza > Scaptomyza reducta. The sequence continues at coordinate 54,223 of JAWNNV010001007.1, forward strand.
CTTTAATAAATGTAATTCAAAGTCATTTAACATTCGGCATATCTACAGAGATTTATGCAACGATATTTAATCACGTGATACTTTGTGTAAAAATAATTTGAATCACAAAAATGACGCATGCGATAAATAAGCCCAGGTCAGTCGATATATTTGTTGAAAAATACCAAAAAAAAAAACATGTATTAAATAATATTGACAGATGTCAAAAAAAAAGTATATCGAAATATCTTCAGTTTAATTGTCAAACGAGAAAGCAAAGAATTTGTTCATTCTTCTTTCAGCTGCCAACAGGCAGTGACGTGCACTTTTTCTGCTCCTGAGAATTTTCTACATCCCAATAAAAATCATGGTAAGTTACAAATGTGTAAATGCAAAACATCTTGGCAATAACGTAATCTTTTGACCTGTAATATATTGTACTAATACTTAACAACAATATGCAACAAAATGAAAAAAAAAATAATATTTCACTTCACTTTTCTTATGTATTATGAAGCCTCCATTTTTTTTTTTTTTTTACATATTTAAGGTTATGACACATACAGAAAAGATTTTGTGGTTCTTTTGTATGTACTCTTCGTACCCTTTAAAACCTATTCTATATTTTCAAGACATAATTTTTCCTTCGGTTCGGAATCGTGTCTGCAATTTAGTATGCACATTGGGAAACTTTTGGAAGTTAATGTTGTACTAAAAACAGGATAATTGCTCTCGACAGACAATTACTCGAATATTTTTACATATACAGAATATCTGCAAAATCGCTACCAAAATTATATACGAAACTTTAACTGGAATATCTGACATAAAAATGACATGACAACAATTTATCATTTTTTACTTAAAGGATATTTCTCAAAACCAGAAGAAAGTCCACCATAAGAAGATGCCCGTTGGACGTAGTTCCTATACCGTTAAAAAAGAAAAACAAATCAAAAGGAAATTTTTAAAGCAAGTTAAGCGTTATAATCGCAGGGGTCTGAAGGATGATTTTGCTGTTACTTTGAGGAAAGCGTTCAAATGCATGCAAGAAGTCAAACAAGAAATGAGAAACGTGATGGAATTATTGGAGACACTAGAAACTACATGCAGCAACCTCTGCACAACGATGTTGGTAGATCTTGCTAAGATCCAGTCTAATTCGTTCAAAAACTATTCACGTCATCACATTTATATGATAATATGATATTGATTTGATGTCTGAAAGTCTTCGAGGCAACATTCAAACCAAATCATTCAGCAAAATGTATTATAATTAACATAATACAATTAAAAAACAAAAATATTTTGTGTAATTAATATTTATGAGCATGGTTGATAATTTAAACTTTAAAGCTATATTATATATATATGTCTTATAGTAGTAATATATATTATAGATCATGATCATGATAGGATTGCATACATTTTAGATGCCATAATTTTTAGAGTCGATAAAATATTAAGGAAAGCCAGCGACTGTTTGACTGACTAAACAGTTCCAGGGCAAAGATGACAATCGTGAGAGACTCAGCGATTAAAAGGCAATAAAATGCAGCATAGATGAAACGCGTGGACTCATCAAATAGGGCAACATTTGAATAGGTCGAGGTGGCATGCAAAGGACGCCATCGAACTGATGATGTGGTATCCACACGAGACCAACCGCGCCGCTCAGAAAGATGTTCGTAAATCCCAAAACTGCGCATATTGAAGAGCTTTTGATTGACAACGCTGGCCATGTAGGATCCAAATGGAAAATGCACACACAGCATGTTATCCATGATCTTTTTGTCAGCACGGATCAAGTTGGTATGCTTATGAAAGCGCTGGTCACGCCGCTTGGCCATAGACAGATAGTAACGAAAGAAATGTTGACTACTGATGACAGCAGTGCGTCGTTGTCGATCCGGCGGCATGGCCAGCAGCTGGTCAAAAATGTCCACCGCCTGGCCGGGCAGAATGCTGGTGCGTGACTTAACAGCTGGCAGCATTTCTGTCATGCGATAAGTTGCATGATCCACAACAAAGCTATAATCCTGGGCCAGCGCCGCATCCAGTGAGTGGGGCAGCGGTCGCGATGGAGCATTGTGCACAAACATAAATACGGAGCTCTCGTAACCGATGCGCAGTACAAACAGAATATACAGCCAGCCAACGTTCATCGGTGGGCTCAACTGCCAGCCACGCAGCCGGCAGAGCAGACGTAGTGCAGCCAAGGCGACCATTAGCAGCCAGACGCAGGTGTCGAAGGGAAACAGCATGATCTCATAGGAGCTATAAGGGTGCGCCGCATGCAACACTAATATGTACTCCACCTGACTGTAGGGCAACGTGCTACTGAAATACGTGGAGCGTGCCGGCATGCAAGAGATGAATCCGATCGTGAGATTAGCACGATGCTGCAGCAGCATGAGAAAGGCACCAGTCATAGTGCCGTTTGCATAGCTGGCACCGCCAATCAAATGCTCCGGCTCATTCCGCACCAGAGACACACTAAAGTTTAGCTGGCTGGACAACATCTTGAGCAATTCCGCATCCAAGCCATCTATCCGCTCTATGGCTCTATGTCCATGCTGCGGATAGAGATTCATGAACGGGGGTATTTGCCAGACAATCACTTGGAGCGGACAGCCGTGCAGATTGTGCAGCTTCTGTGGAAAGAGATCATTAAGGTTAGCATCCCGCAAAGAAATGGCAATGGGTTGCGTAGATTCGCACAGCTGATGCGGCTTGGATCTATACGGCCAGAAGGTATAGGCTTGTAAAGTAGCAAGCTGGAGTTGGACCAGCAACAGCACAACATTCACATTGTAACGCCGATGGAGCAGATAACTGAAGATTTTAGCCATCTCCGCTTGTAGTACCTCCGGATCATCCTCTGCAGTAAGCAGCACAACTAAGTATTTGAATTTATGTGAAGGATTTCCGCGTGCATTTTCCGATGCAGCAGCTGCCAGTTGTTGCGCATCCTGGACAAAGAAGAGCAGTAGCTGAATGTGCATTCTTTGGACTGTAAGCACCAGAGTGTCCATCACAATTGGCACCACATAATCGCCGTCATTGTGGCGTGGTGTCCAGCCATTCTCCAGCACGTTCTCCACTATACGCTGCAGTTTCATTGGCATCTCCTGTTGAAACCGGGTGCTCACATAGACACTCATGTTGTGGGCCGCACAGGTGTGTGTCAGAACTCGATGCAATGCATCGCCCAACACGGTGACGATCTTTTCCTCCCGTTGTTCTTCTTTGGTTGTTGGCCCAGCTCCAGTTAGCTGAAGCACTGCCAGCAAACTTACGCTGAGCATAAGGAGCAGCAGTCGTGGATAACTTGGTTGTTGCATTTCATTGAAGCTACTGAAATCTGGATCAGGCGATGAATTGATAGCAATTGCAGCAGCAGCTCCATTGGTTGTGCCCTAGAGAAATCACACATTAATGGAGTAAACTAATATTGCTCGAGTCAAAAGTCTAGACTAGAAAGTACCTCTTAATTTGGTATAGTCAATGGTTTTGTTTTCGACACTAAAACTATTTTAATAATACAGCTCTAAAAACATATCAATAATATTATAAAGCAAGTATGAAGGGTCTAGTCGATAAATCGCAATTAGAAGATACCCTGAACCCTATATTTAGCCTTGAAGCTTCGTATTCAGCATTACGCCGAGCTGTCAGTATGTGTGTGTACGCATATATTGCTTATACTTAACTTCAATGTTCAATATCTCCGGTGATTCTCAACCGATTTCAATAAAAAATTAATGTTTCAAACTCCGTCTCAAAGTTTTTCAAATTCAAGATTTTGTTGTTATCGATCACATATGTATATCGCAAACGGAAAGAGTTATCGAGCCTAGGGATTAGGCGAGCTTAAGTTCCAAATCAGGAGTCTCTAGCTCCTATAGTATTTGAGATCGACGAGGTCAGACATACAGATAGACGGACGGACAGACGGATTTGGCTATATCGACTCGGCTGTTGATGCAGATCAAGAATATATATACTTTATGGGGAATGCTTCCTTTTGCCTGTTACATACGTTTGCACAAAACCATTATACCCTTTTTACCCATGTTCAATGGCATAAAAAAACGAAGCCAAACTACAAGGCAAACCAGGAATAGTGAATACCCCAATAGAGTTGAAATTTCTTGAATTCCCTGTCGCATAACGAACAATGTTAAGTGTAAACACTGTAATGCATTAACAAATCTGTGTTCATTACTTAAACTAATTGCTGCTTACGCGGCCAGATTGTATGTGGGGCACAGTCAGCTCTGGCATAAGGCAATGTATGTGCGTGACAGGTTTCGGTGCTAATATTGTGCATAAGGCGCATAACCATAAATTAACACTACCAGGAACACACGCACACACACTTATCTGCCCGCCCTATTCGTATGTTTGGTGTCCGGGTGAATGTGAGATAAGGTTATTCCCAAGCGAAAACACAAGGGTATCGAATTATACAATAAACGAGAACTAGAAAGAACAAGTAAGAAGGCTCTAGTCGAGAAATCCCGTGAAGACAGTCAGTGCTTGCAAGTGTGTGTGTGTACGCGTATACTTAATATTTATATATATATATATATATACTCTTAACTTCAATGCTCCATATCTCCGGTGTTTCTCAACCGATTTCAATACAAATTGCACAGATTGTCATTATCAGTAGACGATAGTCTACTGTTTCAAAAGTTTTCCAAATTCAAGATATTGTTGTTATCAATCACATGTGTATATCGGAAACGGGAAGAGTTATCGAAACGTGTACTGCCTAGGGATTAGGCTAGCTTAGGTTCCAACTACGGAGTCCATAGCTCATATAGTCTCCGAGATCAAAGCGTACATACATACAGACAGACGGACGGACATGGCTACATCGACTCGGCAGTTGATGCTGACCAAGAATATGTGTACTTTATGGTCGGAGATGCTTCCTACTCCTAAACTACTATCGTAAACATACACACACTCACACATACTTGCAAGCACTGACTGTATGCGTAAGATATAGGCTTCAGGGTATAGTCTAGTCGGGATTTCTCGACTAGAGCCTTCTTACTTGTTCTGATTTCTCATTACCAAACGTCTAACTGATTTTTTATCTAAAATACATTGTGGCAGGACGAAAAAGCTTACTATTATCTTTTAAACGAAACGAATGTTTGTAGTGTACATATAATTCTTTATTAGACTCGCGAACCGACACTTCTATTCGCTTCCACGATCACACCAAGAATGATAATAAACATGCATTGCATTTTCTCTTAACAGTACTTACTAAGTTTAAAATTATTACTAAGTTTAGTGTGCTAGTGGTGGTGTGCTACTGTTGTGTGTTAGCGGTGGCCTGCTACAACATTGATCTAAAAACTAAACTTATTTAATGCTCACCGGGCTTAGTTGGAAAACCAACGCTGAAGTCGGACAATTCGGAGGGAGAGCAATTCCAGGACAAAAATAATCGTACTGGCCATAAATCCATATAGAAGCAAATAAAATATGACATAGAGCTCGGGCAGTCCAAACAAACGAGCGTTGGATGGTTTTGCAGCTCTCAAAAAACTTTCGTCTACAACCCATCGCGCCCATGCCGACAGCAATCCCCCGGAGCGCATCCACATGATCTGGTCATTGAACGCATCAATCAAGAACGAGTGCTTTCTCATGTACATGGTAAGCTGCAGATTTATAACATCCTGCGAAATGATTTCGAAATAATTAGCAGGCCGCTGTTGCACTTGACCATTATAGGCACTCATGCGATTGTACATGAGAAAGACATCCAATACAGTGGCAACCACCAATCGTTTATCTGAAGGATGCTCTGCGATGTAATTCAATGGTTCTAGCGTACTGTCGCTATCAACTATGTGAAACTGCATGTGCTGCACTGTGGGTATTGCGACTAGTATGTCATGCATGCCAGATGTAACCGTCACTGTGTAATTACCAGTCACCAGCTCATCGATAGACTGAGGAAGTCGGTTCAGCTGGTGAGTGCGTATCAAGTGGTACAGCATGCCCTGATAAACGGTGCGTATGAGCAATGTGAAAGCCAATAGCACGATGCAGTAAAAACGCTTGCAGTTTGAGCGTGGATTTTGCACCATAGGCATGCCTACGAATATCAATTCCAAATTGAGCCAAAGCGAACCCTGATCTCGATTGCCAGATAACAGTCGGTCCATGGCCATGTGGAGCAGCAGCGAAATTGCAACCACTACAAAAATGGCAAGCCAAATGGTTGATGGGTATGGATAGAGCAAAATGTCCAGGGAGCTAAGTTCGTAGCTTACGCCGAGCACACCAAATCGGACGCTCGTCTGATAATAGTTGTGTGTCGCTGTGGCCATTTTGCTGTATTCCACTGACTGGCGCATGCCGCCCAAACTTATATCTGCTTCGTCACGTTGTAACTATAGAGCAAGAAGATAAATATTGTTTTTCCACCAAAAAAATATTGTTATTTTATGTTTCACTCACCATCTGAAGCATCCGAATGCGTAAATTCGCAGGTCCTGGAGATGGTGCAACTGCTTGAAGGCTCAAATTGTGTCGTTGGATGAACGTCTGCAGGAGGTGACCTGCGATGCCGCCACTAAAAGCTGGAGAATCATCGGAAGAACCACTGTCATGTTGCGTGAAGAACGGCATCGTGTTCCACAATGCGACACGCATTGGGCAACCAAAAAAGTTGTTGAGCTTGCGGGGAAAGAGCTGCGGATAGAACATGTGACTGCCATTGTAGCGATTGATCAGCTGTGGCGTCGTATTAGCACAGCTATGTGGTCCAAACGGTAGATACGTGTACAACAGGATATCCCCGTTGTTTCGCTGCACCTGAATGTTGCAATTGATGAGCTGGTGTCGCCAGCAATGGGCAAAGATGCGACGCATCTCGCTGAGCTGCAGATGATCCCGCGCCTGCAGAAAGATGTAGTAGTACTCATTGTATGTATATTCATGAGAATATGCCTCCACCTCTATTTCCGCAAAGGCCGCATAGGAGTCCGTGAATATTAGATTGTAATGCCGGCGACCAGGAATAAGTCGCCGTGGCGCTCCCTGCACTACGTTGACAATTTGAAGTGGAGCTATGCCCCAGCTGCGAAAGAGAATGCTCAACATCTCATTGTAGAAGTTGCACGTGTGGTTGTTGCGGCAGCAAAGGGACAGCACCAGCGACGGCGTCACGTTCATTATGTGAGTGTGCACCACATGGAGCAGCGCTCGTGCCACATATTCGTTAATGGAATTCGCCTGCTCCCCGGACAGATCCTGGTACGAGTACAATAGTCCCGATATGTTCATCCTTAGTCCGCAATCCACTATCAAATGTAGTAAGAACTTAAGTTAAGACATGCATTGAGTTATGATTATCTTTCAATTTAATTGCTCACCAACTTGGTAAGTAGTTTGTGATTAATGATATAATGAAAATGTTGTTTACCAAACTTGTTGTTGTGCACTCGAGCTAACCTCATTTATTATTGGGTGTTGCATATATTTATTATTGAAAGTAAGAGTGAAGTGTTTGTACAAAATAGTTGTTTAATACGTATTCTTCTGTAGTTATGTAGGGGTTAAGCGAATAAGTCCTTTCCATTTCTATCCTCTCTCGTTGCTGGTGCCGGTTTGAATCTTTTGTTTTGTGCATTTATAACTTAATGACTTAATGTTGTACTTAATGACGATGTACTCATAGGGTTTTTCTTTTATGCCCGAAGAAGCAATAGTTGTTGTGCACTCCACTTTTTTTCAGATACTCGCTGCGGAGCATAATAATACTTGATTAACTGTAAACACTAAAAAAAAAGCAAGAAGATTTTGTGAAAATAGACTGTTGTGACTCATAAAGTGTATATATCCACATATTTGTGCACTCAACATGCGGCTCTTAATGTTGTTATAGTAAATTAAAAAGAGCTAGCGTTGTATTTAGTGTTTTGTTATATTTTTTTAATGTTTGATTCAAGCAGCTTCAGTTGACTTAAATAACTGTTAATTCGAGCGCAGCCAACTTCATAAAGAAAATATGCTAATTATTAGTGCTGCCAGATCGCGCAAGAAGAACGCAAAAAAGTTTGAACAATTCGACTGTCGAGGTTTTTTCGATAGTTAGATGGTGGACAAAGACAGAATGAAAAGTAATGACCCAATAAGTCGTTCAAAAGTTATCAGTAATTTGAATTTCAAGTTACCAAAGCTTATATAATCAGCATTTACTTATGTGTCGCTAAGTAAGTAAGGCAAGTTCGTAGATTGTAGACGTTTTAAAAAATGCGCTTCTAAACAGTGCTGCCATGTTGATTGAACAAGAACATACATAAACCATCTGGCAGCGCTCAATTACATAGAGTATTGCCAGATAGGTACAAAGTGAAACCATCGCTTGGCACCACCCGCAACATTAACGCAAACAAGAGTGAACATATATAGTTTATTTATCTTATCGTATCACCTACAACTCGTTTGACCACGTCCAGCACATACAAATCCGCATACACACCACGCTAGTAGGATTCTGATAAGCACACGTCGAAAAATGCTCAAAATTGCAGCAGAGGGAATTGCACCACGCCTAGCGGCCTGTTGCCTTATCAACAGCAGCGCTCACAGCAGCTGCCAGCGAGTGGCGCCACAAGCGGCCAAAGCCACACAAAAATGCCTCTCGCAATCCCAGATGCACTTCAAGAAGCTCGCCATCAAGGATCACTACGAGTTCGATCAGAAGGTTAGCAGGAAATTGGTGTACATATGTTCGTGGAACATAAATACACATTTAGTATGTACGTAGTGATGTACTTGCATTTACATTTGTACACACTTGCGCACTTACACGTATGCATTATGCAATGCTCTTGGCATTCGCGGATCTCCGATGACTGGTTGAGTTTTTGGCTATTTGGCGTACGTGAGCGTTCCCTGCCGTAACCCATATGACGCATTTTGGCTACTTGTGTATGTATTTGTGCGCTTTGCCGTTTGTAAATACTCTGCTAACAAGAAAACGGTATGGATAAGGCATTAAAGCCAAATACATATTTTTTAAACAACTTAGTGAGATAAAAGAAGGGCAATTCAGTTATTGTGTGCATAAATACTTTAGCTCAGTGGTCGGGGAACAGTGGTAAATTACCCCTTTTTGGGTAAAGTGAAATTTGGGGGGGTAAAAGTGAAATTTGAAATGGAGATGATTTTTTTTTTTTTTTGCTCCTTTACCAATTGGTGGGTAATGTCAGTTCCACAAAAATATTTAGGGGTAATGATTAAAAGAGTTCCCCGGCCGCTGCTTTAGCTTATCAAAAACTTATTACAGGGCATCTATCTAGTCAGCTATCGAACTCAAACCATCGCCGATTGTGTGTGTGCGCGTGTATGCAAATAAGCTAATATCGTATAGAGTCCAACTCAATGATATATAGTATATATGTAGCTATGTTTTTAAATGCTCTTATTAACTTTGTGCTGTTGCTTCTCCTTCCCTCAGGTAATTAACAGCGATAATCCGGTGATCGTCAATTTCCATGCAGAATGGTGTGATCCCTGCAAGATACTCACACCCAAGATGCTTGAGCTCCTGGAGAACTCCAATGAGATCGATTTGGCTATCATCGATGTGGAGGACAATCTGGATTTGGTCGAAACGTTTGAGGTGAAGGCCGTACCGGCTGTATTGGCCTTCCGTAACGGCGTCGTCGTTGACAAGTTCATCGGCCTGGTGGATGCGAACAGCATAGAAACGTTGATCGATAAACTTAAGCGGAAACAGCAACATCATCAGTAGCTTCATCTTCAGCTGTAGATATTATTATTGTTAATATTATTATTGTATGTTTCGCGGCCGTAAGAATTTAATTGGTGCACGGCACGTCACAATGCGATGCGGCGGAAAACACGACAGGGCAAGTGCTTAACTTTATACGAGTGCGCACACAATTTAGTAATTATGTTAATAATAATGATTAATGGATTGATTGATTGGTTTACCTTTGTCAATGCTCAATTAAACTGTACTCTAATTCATCGAACTGAGATTGAATGAATGAGACATTTGGTCCAACATGGCAATCAATATGCATAACGTAACTTGTTTCAATTAATATAGTATGTATATTGTTATAATAAATTTGTCAGCAATAACGTTAAACTGTGAATAAAACAAATATTGGTCAACCAAAATAAATAGAATATATTGAAATTGTATGCATACATAACTCTTTTTAATGACCAGTTCGAAAGCTCGAGGTACAATTCGAACTATGAGTGCAATTTGGCAACTCGACTAGCAGATACTCTGCAATATGATTGCATTTGCGTGCGTTCGCTGTTTCTTAACCGATCTCCAGTATTATAAATATAATGCTGAAGTTTAAAATTTCCGTAAAACCATTATACACTTGAATTCCATCTTTAATGTTATGACAATTAAGCTGACAATTTGACAATATAGTTTATATATATATATATATTTGGATATATCGTATATTTAGTTTCACTTTTTGTCTTGTTAGAGTTTTGAATAACGAAATCGTTTGCGGCAAGCTTCATATTTCAGCTACGCCTTATACCATATACAAAAAAAAAAATAATAAATTTTTGTTAACAATTATTTTAGGCAAACCGACGAACGTCCAGCGGCTAGAAAAGTTTTGGTAAGCACATGGTGGGGGGGGGGGGGGGATAGTGGGAATTATTGCAACTTTTAAGTTAAATATCGAATAAAGTTTTTTTTTGTTATTTTTTTTTTTGTGTTTTCGACTCATTTTAGCAATTAATACAATATACAATACAATAATAATTATAATAGGTAAAATAAAATAAACAGGAATTAGAAATCATAAAGGACTCAACACAAAAAGGGGACTAAGCGCCAAGCGTAGCAAAAACAATTTAAAACAATAAACTAATGGAATCAACGCATTACGAAACAAACAAAATAAACAATATTCTTTGATACTTTTCATTTCGCTCGATAGTTTTCTATATAATAATAGATAATAATAATGTTATGTAATAATATCATGATATAGCTAGTCCAAATGACATCAAGTATTTCCGTGATACTCGACAATTGATTATAACTTCTACAAATTGAATATTATATATTCGGCTATCGAAATATTGCATTTAACATAATAGATAGAATCATTTCTCATTTTGTGAACGTTGGAAAATAAAAAACGTATTTGTACACAAAAATTTTGAAAAATTGTCATTAATATATAAGCAAAACGTGCAGAATTGAATTTTACGAGCAATATTATTCTTAATAATTCATTATCCTCATTCGGCTGGCTATATCATGGTGTGTGTGTGTTTTGGTACGCGTGTGGTTTCCTAGCGCGCCAGCTGTATGATGAGTGCGGCACACATCTCAAAGAACTCCATGGTGTGATGGCCCGTTGGCTGCATCGGCATTGAGCCGCTAACGCTCATCGGCGGCGGCGTTAGGCTCTCCATGATGACATCATCGCCCTGTTCGACCTCATCGTTGGTCAGTGATTTAAAGTCAAGCAGATAGCTCTTCGCATCCACCTGGTACAGTTGCAGCGACATTTTGGAGAACTTGCCGGTCTTCACATTCTGACGGCGCACACGCACATGATACGGATTGATGATCTTCCACTCGTAGTTGAGCGCCTTCATGGCGCGATACACCTCGAGCATTATGTCGTTCGGCTTGCTCTGCGATCGTATGCCCAGATGCCATTTGGCACGCTTGATGGGTGTGCCGCCTCGGGCTGTCTTCTCGGGAAAGGCCGCGCCACCCGTATTCTGCACGGACATGGCCAGGTGGCGTTCACGCATCGGCGCTATACGCTCTGGATGCGGTCGTATGGTTGGCACTGCAAAGCCGCTGGCGCCACCACTTCCGCCGCTTCCCATGGCGCTATTGTGCACGGGCGTGGCTGTGCCGGAGCTGGCAGCGGTGCCGCCACCAACAAACACAGTTGCAACCGGGTCGACGCCGTTGGTGCGCGGCTCGTGGGGCGTGTGGGTTAATTGAATCGGCGGCGGTGGCGAGCCGGCGACAAAGAAGTTGTTAATCTCGGTGATCTGCGTGGCGGCATCGTCAGCGAAGCGTTTGTTGTCTATGATCAGATGATAGGCGATTGCCAGCTGATCGTGCGGATCGCCGCTGAGCAGTGAGTTGTGCACCTCGGATTCCTTGACGCCGAATTTGGTGCAAACCTCGGACACGGCGTACGTATCGATGACATTCGAGTCCTGCTCGATGGACGAGGGAAACAGATAGGCGGGCAGCTCCTTCTGGAACCACTCGTGCTTCTTGATCTCCTCAATGGTGGCACGCTTCAACGGATCCACCTGCAGCATTTGGCAAACCAAATTCACCACCTGCTTGTTAAGGTATTCGGGTATGGGAAAGATGCCCGACTTGATTTTGCGGAACAGCGATGGCACATGCTCATCGTCGAAGGGCAGTGTGCCGCACAGCAGAGCATACAGAATGACGCCACATGACCAAATGTCCACCTCTGGACCGGCATACAGCTTGCCCGATATCACCTCCGGCGCCGCATAGTTCGGTGAACCGCATGATGTGCGCAAAAACTCACCATCCAGCATCATGTTGGAGAGACCAAAGTCAGCGATCTTTACATGCATGTTGTGATCAAGCAACAGGTTCTCGGGTTTCAGATCCCTGTGCACGATCATGTGGCGATGGCAATAGTCAACGCCCGATATGATCTGCTGAAAGAAGCGACGTGCCTGATGCTCCTGCAGCTTGCCATGCTTCACAATATAATCGAATAGCTCTCCTCCGCTCACATACTCCATGATCATGAATATGTCCGATGGTGTCGAGATGACCTATTCAAAATGAAGGAATAAGCGGATTGCATTTAATACACTTTCAAGTCTTATCTCAATATACATATAAATAATTAAATGCATTGCATTCTTTAAATACATTTTCTTATCGCAATTAAGAAACCCTTTTATTTCAATTATTCCAATAAAGTGCAACGTAACATTCCTAATCCGAATTTCTCAAAGCAAATCAATTTATAAATCAAAACAAACAGAAAAACGTTTAGACCTTGTCACCGGAATCCATTGGCGTACTTTCAGTTCTACTACAAGATCCGAACACTGTTTACTGTTTACTATTTATTGTTTATGTTCGTGCCCCAAATGTGGGGTAAGAAAACAATTCCTTAATCGGTTGTTCAGGAACAATCAAAGCGGAGTAAACATTTCGATGGTTTGGTCATTTGGACTGGTTCCACATGCCACTGAAACTGAATCTTATGTTTAGCATTTGGTTGGTTTTTTCGAATTTAACTTAAATTATGATTAATCTTCGTCTACAGCTGCATCGACAGTAGCTGCCACGCCCATTCACACACACACACAGCTGTTCGTTGTTAATGTCAGCGTCTCATATTACAATTCTGGAGTTATTGGAGGAGTCAGCGAATAATTGAATCTTAAGCACAGCTAAAAAAATGTGTTGATTGCAATTAATGCATCTAATATGTTTACACACATGCAGGCATGTAGGTTGTCATAACAATATAAAAATAATCAGAAGAAAACACGACGCTTTCATTCCCATTCCCATTCCCAATCCCAATGGCACTATAAACACATACACAAACAAAAACAACAACAGTTACAAAACAGCTGAACAGACATGGTAAAGAGGATGGTCGGGGGGGAGATGACTAGACTGGCTATTGCCTTACCTGGTACAGCTTGATGATGTGCGGATGCCGGAAGAGTTTGAGATTTTGTATCTCGCGCTTGATTTTGGAGACAACATCGAGACTTTTGATCTTCTGCCGATTGAGTATCTTGACGGCGACCTTGAGTCGCGTGATCTGATGCTCACCGATTTTCACCTTGCCAAAGGTACCCGTGCCGAGCGTGGCACCGAGCAGATAATGTCCGATTTTGACCAGGGGCTGTGCATTGGCGCTGCCTGCTGCAGCCGCCTCAGCGGCAGCGGCTCTCATCTGTGGCATCTCCAGATGCTTCTGATGCTGTTATCGCAAAATTGTTATCGTTGTTGTTCTTGTTCTTGTCACTATTTGCTATTTCCAGTTGCACTTGTTTGCAATTGGGAATTTAATTATTTGCTGCGCGTATATACTTTTGGTTTTACGAAATTCTGGTAGCATAGCGCGCTACGCACTTTTCTTCTTGCCGCCCGCTTGCCCCGCAGCAAGCTTGTCAATCAGAAATTGGGAAGGTCGATTATCATTTATTGCGTATTCCGTTACGTTCCCACTGCATGAGCAAAAAAATAAATAAATATGTTGCCTCCTCGTCTGGCAGTCTGCGTCGACCGTTCGCTCGACTCCAAATGCACGTACTCGCTTAGGCCGTGTGCGCTATATGAGGCACTTGAAAATAAATCACGTTTTGGTGTCGTTTTTGTGGTCCTGCTATTGTTTTTCAGTTTCTTTATTTTTCTTTATTTTAGCGCTAATTGTCATTGGAATGCGCTGGTATTTTCCATACGGTATTTTCCAATTCCAGCCAGGGTTGCCATTCGCTGCAAAATACCATCTATCAAACACTTATATGTTAATAACAGCGGCAGCCATGTTAATAACATCGTTCGAGTGGCGCGCTATTTGAATAGTTATATGATAGCTTTTTAATCAAAAATAGGCAAAGAAAATTACAACTTTTCTTGTTTGTATTAAAAACATTTATTACATATTTTTGCAGTAGTTATGGTTTGACATTCAAAGCACAAATTATTCGTACTTACATATACTATATATATATAGAATAAATTTTCTTTTTGCTGTTTTGTTTTTTCCTGTATTTTTTTATGTGTATTTAATTGAACATCAATTTTATATTTGCGAAAAATGACTTATGTATGCTACACATATTTCACTATTCGCAAGAAGCTGCTGCACAATTATTATCAATTACAATTACTTACAAATACTTGGAGCATATGCAAAAAACTACTTTACTAACATAAATCTTAGCTAATTATAAGCTCCGTTTGTCTGATGACTGTACGTGCTGGCAACTCTGTTTCATTCGGTCAATGGTTGCTATCTCACTCGATAGCATGTGAAATGACTGAGAATGAGGACGCCATTGTGTTTCATTTAGCAGCTTTTTTTTATATGTCTCTCTCTTACTATTTCAGTATGATGGAAAATCTCATCTGTATACAAAGTTTAGCTTGTTTAAATTTAAGTTTCCTTCGTTTTTGCATTTACTGCTACTAAATATATTCTTTGCTGAGAGGACGCCATTTTGTTTTTATGTTTGATTCTACGTTCTTTCTTCTTTTGCTGTCGCTCTCTTTCTCTCTCTGGTATTCTTTTTGTTTCGTGTGCACTGTCTTAAAAGTTACATTGTTTTTTTTTCTTTGTTTTACAAATTATTCAGTGCAGATTGTTTATTTTTTTTTTAGTTTGCAGAGCTTTGCATATTTTGTTGTTTTTTATTTATTAATAGTTCATTTTACTGTAAATCGTTATCATATACTTAGTTTTGTTTAATTTTAGTGTGTTTGCAAAACTTTGCTTAACTATTATAATGCTACAAGACTAGTTGTTTTAAACTATATAAAAAAAAAATATTAATCAATCGTAAATATGTATTTTTTGTTTTGTTTCATATTGCGTTGGATCTATTCTTTACCTTTCATTGTTGTTGTTATATTTAATGGTATGTTTTATATTACATTTTGTGTCGAACAGTCAAATATGAAATGAACATTGGAAACATGCTCGGTAGGGTATTTAAGGGTTTGCTGCTACATTTTGAATAGACATATGTTTTAAGCACAATACACACATTACATAAAGTCAAATATTGATACTTATGCACTGGAAATTCCCTTAAATAAGGAACAGTACTTTCGTTATTTCTATTTGTTTTCGAATATGTGAATATGCATAAAGTACAACATTAATTAAGTTAGTTGCACACACACATACACGCACAAATAAGTTTTACTAGATTTTACTTTTGTTTATCTTTAGGTGTTTGTTCATTTTTTTTTTTTTTTTTTATTCATTTAGTGTTGTACAAAATCAAAATGAATTAAAGTTTAGTGTTTGTTAGAACAGTGGTAACAGAACAAAAAGAAGAAAAATATGTTGTTAGAAATATGTGTTAAATACATTAATCCGTTTGACAGAAGTGTGTTCAGAAAAAAAGAAAATATTGTCCGGGCATTCAGTAAATATGTTGCACCGACAAACTTCTTTACTTATTATTAATAATTTTCTATTTTGTGTGTGTTTTTACAATGTTTGTTAATGTGTGTTTTCATTTGTGTTTCTTTTTTTTTTTGTTAATGATGCGTAAAGTAATTGTACAAATATTGCCAATTTCTTTCGTGGTAAGTTCTGTTTTAAACTTTGCTTTTACAATGCCGTAACCCAAAACATATTCTTTAGATCTTATTTGCTTTTAAGCCTGTTTATGTTAGGTTTTCTGTTTTTTGGGTGGGTTTGATATTTATCAACATACATAAGTATTTATGTATTGTTTTGTTTGATTAACCATATATATAAGTAATATATATATATATATATATATAACTATCTATATTATATGTTTTGGATTATGTTTGTCTTACATTCAGCACATAGATTCATTTTGGGTTTCAAATACAACAACAACAATAATGCTATATACAATATCTATTACACATACATATTACTATAATTAATATATTATTCCGAGTTTTCGGTGTGTGTGCTGAAACTTGAAATTGCATATTTACGGACTATTACCACCATTGCCAACAATAACTCGACTGTTTAATTCAGTTTCGCTTTGCGTTTCAGCATCCGTTTGACTTTCTGCTTGAGCTTCTGTTTGAGTCTCCGCTTCAACTACAGCTTGAATATCTGCTTCAGTTTGAGTCTCCGTTTCAACTTCAGCATCAGTTTGAGTCTCCGTTTCAATTACAGCTTGAATTGCTGCTTCACCTTCCGTTTGAGTGTGAGCTTCCGCTTGAGTTCCTGCTTCAGTTTGAGTCTCCATGACATCTGCATAACTTTCTGATTCAGTTTCAGTTTGAGTCTCCAAGTTATCTTCAGCATCAGCTTCTGCTTCAGTTTCATTTGGAGTTTCCGTATCATCTTCAGCATCACCTTCTACTTCAGTTTCAGTTTGAGTCTCCAGATCAACATCAGCTTCACTTTCTGCTTCATTATCAGTGTGAGGCTGCGTTTCAACTTCAGCTTCACTTTCTGCATCAGTTTCCGCGTGAGCTTCAGCTTCCGTATTAGTTGATGCCAGGGCCTGCGCAATAAGTTCTGCTGCCTCACGTTCCCTTTCCAGGGTGAAGGCCATGCTGATGGCCTGTAAATCATCGGTATTACGATCGTAATAATGGACGCGATTCAATAGATTGACATTTTGTGGATAATGATAATAGGTGCAGGTGCCGCCCCTTGGCGATTCAGCTGTTGATGATCTAATCGGCATCACAAATTGGGCTGGTATTATGGTGTAAGCGGTTGGCATACCGTTATTGTATATATAATTATACAAATCTGTTGCGGGTTGGATTGGTGCATTCATGTCATCATTAAGTTGTTGTTGTTGCCGAAGCAATTGCTGTTGTTGCAGTTGCAGTTGCCTTAGCTCTTCTTGCAGTTGCTCTAACTCCAATTGTTCTTCTATATGCATTTGTATGATACGCTCCTCCATTTGTCGCTGTTCTTGTTGCCTTTGCTGTTCGAATAGATTTTGTTGTTGCCGGAACAGAAATGTTTGAGCTTGAAATGGACATTGTGGCTGCTGCTGTGTCTGTTGTTGCAAGTACACATGTTGTTGCGGTTGTTGTGGCAAGTACACATATTGTTCCGGTTCTTGTGTCTGTTGTGGCAAGTACACATATTGTTGCGGCGGCTGCTGTGTCTGTTGTGGCAAGTACACATATTGTTGCGGCGGCTGCTGTGTCTGTTGTGGCAAGTACACATATTGTTGCGGCGGCTGCTGTGTCTGTTGTGGCAAGTACACATATTGTTGCGGCGGCTGCTGTGTCTGTTGTGGCAAGTACACATATTGTTGCGGCGGCTGCTGTGTCTGTTGTGGCAAGTACACATATTGTCGCGGCTGCTGTTGTTCTGTTGTTGTTACCGTTGCTGCTCTTCTAGGATTTCTTTGCCCGTAGGCACTGCCGAATCTATTTCCTCTCCATGTTGTTCTCGATTCAAATATATGTGTTGCATTTATGATTGCTGTGCCACCAGCTGCTGATATTGTTGGTGTTGCATGTGTTGTGGCGAATCGTGAAGCTGCTGCTGTTGCTCGTGAGTTGGATGTTGCTGTTGTGCGAGCATGATTGTTTCTATGTCTTGTTCGTGGTAATGCGTATCTGCCTGATGTGTTAATGACTGTTCTAGCTGTGAAAGTTGTTGCCGCTGATGTTGTTGGTGCTGTTGCGTAACGCGAAGATGCTGCTGTTGCTCGTTGGTTTGATGTTGCTGATGTGCGAGCATGATTGTTGCTATGTACTGTTCTTGGTGATGCGTATCTGGTTGATGTATTAGTGGTTGTTCTTGTTGCAAAAGCCGATGCTGCTGCTGTTGTTGTTGTTGTTCTTTGTCTTGTTGTGGTGAAATTTCTGTATTTACTGTTGTTGCTGTTAATGCTGCCGTTGCTGTTGTGGTTGTTGTTGTGTAGTAGATGCTGTTGTTGTCGGCCGATGCCCGCGCCATTGCGATTGCTGCTGCAAGTGCTTGTGCCGGGTAGGACGCTGCTGCTGCTGCAGTTGCATGAACAACGCTTGTGCGACTGCTGCTGCTGCTGGTCCGACGGCCTCTGCGACTGCTGCCGCTGCAAAGTTGAAGCTGCACTTGTTGAAGCTGCAGTAGCTGCTGCTGCTGCAGCAGCTGATGTTGATGCTGCTGCAGTTGGCGGCACTGCCGCTGATGCAACATTTGCAGCTGCAACTCTACTTGTGGACGGGGCATTGGCATTACTGTGATAGGCAATGGCAGCATGAACTTTTCACCTGTGAGATGCGGCTAATATTGTGTAAAGAAATTAATTTTATTTTAAATATATTTCTGTACATTGTTAGTATATGGATGCTGTTTGTGAGATCGTGTTGGTCTGTGTGATCTACCTCGGTTGTGGTGATAGCCACCGCTGCCGCCGTGCATCGACTGCGGCAAACCGGCGCCGCCGCCGACAGCGATGCGGCCGCCACCTCCATGCGGATGCGGCTGTAATTGTTGCATGTGATGCGGCAGCGGTGGCTGCAAATTGTACTGGTGAATGAAGTGTTGCTGCACGTCACGGATGTGCTGTGGGGGCTGTTGCTGTGAAGTCTGATGATACTGTGGCGGCTGCTGTTGCTGCTGCTGCTGGTGGCGTGGATACTGCGCCGGACGCAGCGGCTGCTGTATATGTCCCATCATATGATGCTGTTGTGGCTGCATTTGCTGCTGTTGTGCTTGATTCATATGCGGAGAAGCGCAACCACTTCCAATTTGCGACATAAACTGTGCGGCCTTCGCCTTGCCGTGCTCCTCGGCCAGACGCACAAAAATTGGCTGTGAACCTCTTTCGGGCACTGTGTTGTTTAGAGCCGCAATTGCGTCCTGTGCTTCCTCGCGTTTGTTATAACTGTGCGAATAGAAAGAGATGAAGGTTTAGACATATATATATATATACGTGCAATTAAAGTAGGCAGTATAAACGAGTATTGTTCTAATTATTCAGATTTTCACAGCACCCTTTCAAGTGCAGTGCAAAAATTTGTCATATGATTTGTTTGGCCTTAACAAAGAATGCCTGTGAACATCCTCGGTTTTAATTAGTTCGCTGTTGTGAGGATGCACTGTATACAAGACCATATTATCGATAGTTTTAACAGTTTTCTCTAGTTCTTATAGTCTGTGCGATCGATGCGTTCATACATACATACAGACTCGGCTGTTGATGCTGATCAAGAATGTATATAGAAAACACTTTCACACCCTGGTCACAAACTGAGCCTCACATGATATTTTTGAACTTGCACTTTAACACATTAACACAGAAAATTCAAATATCATCATCATTGTACATACCGAACAAAGGCGACACCGCGTGGACGTCCCGTTTGTCTGTCTCGTAAGATGTTGCGTTGAACGATCAGACCGAAGGGCGAAAATATGCGGTCAAGCTGATCGTCGCTGATGTTACGCGATAAATTTATGACGTACAGGTTTGTGTCCTTGATCGATTGTCCGCCAGGACGTGCATAAGATACCTGCATAAGCAATTATAAACATATTAGTTCAAAGATTTTAAAATGTTGCATATATATAACACCGAAGACATTAATAATACAATTATGTTTAAATACAAAACAGTTCATGCGTAAAATTATTGAATTTGAGGATTTTTTTTTTAAATCCATTTTCTGTTGGGATTCATTTGAGAAAACACAAATATGCATAATACGCGATTTAGGTACAGACAATTTTACATATATTTCTTTTTTTTTCTTTGTATCAGCCAATTGGATGCCACTTGCATTACAAAATCGAGGGATGTAAAATACACAAAATAGAGGGAGGACACAGAAAATATACATTTGAAAAGTGAAGTTAGCTTAAGAGGAGTACACAGATGTTCATGCGAATGAGTGTTTTGGAATATAATCAAAACGATTGAAACAGGTATATTTATATATATATAAATATATATATATATAGGTTACAATGGGAACGAGACACAGTGTTACAGGATTGCAAATATTATTAAAAACATATATGAGTGTAACAAACGTTAAATGAGATTGTAAAAGGTGGGCTCTGGTAGTACGCTTTGGCTGATCAATTTCAGATATTTTTGTTTGTATTGGTTTCCAGTTAGCATATGCTCAAATCTCAATAGGACAATATTCAAAAACGTCCGTTATGATAATTCAACTTCAAATATTGTTAACTAATAGGTAACCTTGCTTAGTATATTGGGGATATAAGTTAAAAGAAATTCGGTTTAATTCATGAATATAATCCGAATATCACATAGCTGCTACGCACCTTCAAGCGCTTGTTGCGCACAAGGAAACCGTTATATTTTTGTATTGCGTCCTCACAGTGCGCTTCTGTAGTGAAGTCGACGAAACCGTATCCAAAACTGTATCCCGTCTGCGAAAAAAATAAAAGAGATGGAAATAGTAAGTAAACATGGTTTATGAATAAGATATACACATTTATATAGTATATAGACATCTCAAGAGTGTCGGAGACAGCGAGAAGGAAGATGTTGGGTTATATGTTCATGCATTTTGTATGTATTACACTGTGCGACAGAGACGGACACACATGCATTTGATGTAAGCTGTCTACCCTGCTTCTAGTCATTTTGCATCAACCACACGCACTCACACTCACCTTAAAATCTCGCATTATTTTGCATGTATTGATGGGGCCGCAAACGCTAAACAAATTGTACAGCTCCTTGTCAGCCATATTCTGTGGTAAATAGTTGACAATCAGTTTTGTGGAGCTAGCGCGATCATCGTTGTTTACGGCACAAGCGCCCTCCTCTCTACTGTTAGAATCATCACCGCCGTCGTCGACGCCACCGCCACCGCCCCCGCCACCATCACCGCCTCCCCCGCCAGGGTCCTGATGGTTTTGATTATGCTGCTGCTGACGTTGTTGATGCTGTTGCTGTTGTTGATGCTGTTGTTGTTCCTGTTGCTCTTCTTGTTTTTCTTGCTGGGAAGCTTCATATAGGTTATCGATATAGCCTTCATAGTTGTCGCTATTGCCGTTGTTTTCGCTTCCGTCCTGTTCGGAGAAATTCAACTCCCCGTTGCCGGCGCCTCCAACATTGTTATTTCGGCTTCTTACAAAATTATCGTTATCGCTCTCGCTATCGCTTTCACTACTGGCGCTGTCAATTTCTACAATCTTGACAACCTTGGGCTTGGCGGCTGTCTTTTTTATTTCGGATTCTGCACTATAGGTGCTTTCGTCCTTTTTATCGTCAACCGATTCGGTTATGTCATTCTCAGATTCAGTCTACAAAACGAAAACACACAAAAATAAAGAAAGAAAAACCAAAAAAGAACAAATTATACGCAACAGTTGACAACTTGTAACTTGAACAAGAACCTACGGTGCCGTACGGAATCACACGTTCGTTCGTCGTCTTGAAATTGCTCCGCGACTTTTTCTTATATGGCCTGGGCATGATGTTAAGTCGTTGTGCCCTCCACTATTTAAGAAGTTTTTTTTTTCTCCTTGCCTGCATGATTGAAAAAAAAACATAAAATTAAAAAAATAATTCTATCTGAAAATTATAATTTGATTTTGTTTGTTTTTTATTTTTTGTTCAGATGCCGACGATGCACTTCCGCCGCGTATGACTTTTCGCACAAAGCTGTCAAGGTTCGGGTCGCATTCATGCATGTGTGTACATGCTGCAAGCTTCGGCTGCTGTCAACTGGAGCTCGGCATCCGGGTCTCGGTCATGTACTGTCAAGGATCGGCTCGTTGATACGTATGTACATATATTTTATGTATAATGGCTGCCGTCAGCTCCGAGCGCCGTCCCGGATTTTTACACGAGCCCAGACAGAGACATACACAAAAAGGAAGGAATGGGCTGCGATTTGGCGTAGAAGCAACGCCGATTGCACTTTTCGACTGTATGCGTGAATTTCAGCACATGTGTGTGTGTCTGTGTGTATGTATTTAGAGTAATATGTGTGTGTGTGTGCGTTCATTTGTGGCGTGTCAAACATTAAATTAACAAACTTATGACATAGCCATAACTCGGGCTGGGCATGTACAGCGCTGGCCGCTGTAAAACCATAGAATGCGAAACTATTGCGTGGTAAAATGTACATTTTGCTTATGTTGCCGCAGCAGCACCCAACTGCGGCTGCCGCAACGGCAGTAGGGTAGACAAAATACAACTGCAAAAATTTACAACACATATACACACACATAAACGCGACACACAGCTAGCCGAAATGAAAGAAAAAAAAATATAAGGGAAGCCGTTGCCGTAAAAACGCCATTTACAATACCATGCAAATATCGTGCACATAAATTTAATTCAAA
The DNA here is from genome assembly GCA_035044485.1 of Scaptomyza reducta. Taxonomy (NCBI): domain Eukaryota; kingdom Metazoa; phylum Arthropoda; class Insecta; order Diptera; family Drosophilidae; genus Scaptomyza; species Scaptomyza reducta. The sequence continues at coordinate 77,253 of JAWNNV010001007.1, forward strand.
ATGATTTTACTTACTTGAGCTATTAAATAGACAAATTTAAAAAAAAAAATTATTTTTTTGCAATTTTTCACCGAAACGACACTTCTAAGCCGCGAGTTCACATTAGCATAATGAACATGAGAAAAGATTGATTAACGATTGTTCAGACATAACCTATCGACATTGTATTTTCTTTGGGCAACACTTATCGATATATGCCAAACACAATAATTTAATTAAACGGAGATTTACAATAAATGTCTCGAAAATAATTTCTTTATAAAAAAGTATAAAAGCAAAGAATGATGTTTTTCTATTTTTCAACAATAAAAACAAATACAAAAATATGGACGCAACCGTTCGTGCTAACAAGCTTATCGATATTTTCTTTTGTTTTTGGTACGATGTTTAACCTTCAATAAAAAACAAAAAATATACTAAAATACGTACAAAAAATACTGTTCAGAAAAAATGTATGAATGTTGTATGACATAAAATTACTGGATAATTTGTTTTGTTTAATGACAGATTATCAATGAAGATTAAAATTGTTGACATATTTACAAATATTATACTCAAAAGGTTGCAAAATTTATTTATTTATTTTTTATATTTTTTCTTAAGACTAGCGAATGGTCCCAGTTGAAACCCCTATAAGTCACAAAGTTTGGGTCTGAAACTACTCAAAGTTAATGCTGTCAGTCGCTATTTGTTTGGCATTGACATTTTTGCTGGACCACTTAAATTTTTATTTTTTTTTTGTTGGTAAAAATAATTGGCGTGCCCACGCGCGCCTTTCATTCAAATTCATCGATTACGATTGTGCAACTCAATTAACGCACACACCACAAAAGTAAAAGTGCTGCCCACACCTTGCTATGCATATGTATATGTATCGATATCGATTTTTAAACTTCAACTGAATAGCATTTCCGCCTGAAAGCAGCTGAAAATAGAGAATGGGTCAAGTGCAGCGCGTCAGCAAAAAAAGCTATTCATGTCAAAAAAAAGCACTATGCACACGTTATCCGCTTGACCTTTGCGACGGTCACGATTGTCAAACTTTTGCGATATGTGACACAATCTCTTTAGCCCATTCATTAAGATAATTGTTGTATCTTCCCCATATGTTTATGTATGTATTTATTGTTTTGTTGTTTTGTTTTTGCAGACACTCTGTGTGTCAGCAGTTACAAAGCGTGATTCAATTGCTCTTCGAGCTGACAGACGAACACACAAACAAACACACACTAGACATCTTTGAGATGTTGGCCATTGATGACAAATCTGCACGAATTAGACGACCAGCAAGCGCTATAAAAAGTATTGTTGCCACAGCTAAGCTTGCCACTATACCAGCAGCGTTCAAGAAAATCAGACAAACAAGCTACAACAAAACCATGAAGCTATATACTGTGAGTAGAAAGAAGCTGAGCACATAGAAATCGGATTAATGATTTGTTGTCGTTTTGATTGAAAGGTGTCATTAGTTTACATCGTTTTGGCCATTGCTGGACCTAGTGCTGCCGTTGTCCATGGCATCCAGTCGCTGAGTGTCGGTGGTCGTTTTGAGTCATCGAATGGCAATCGCAATGGCTATCGTTATAATGGACCAGCGCACAAGTATTTGCCGGCAGCGAGTGAATCTGCCACCGAGGCTGTGACCACAATCGGACCCTGGCTGCCCAATCCCCAACCGCATCCCCAACAGCATCCCCAACCGCATCCCCATCATAATCCTAACTCCTATCTCCATCCCAGTTCCATGCAGCAGCTGCCCTATGAGCATAGCTACAGCGGCAGCCCACCAACAACACCGGATCGACCAGTCCAGCAGCAAGAGAAGGAATCACAATACAATGGACCCTACAACATTCACTACTACGACCAGGAACATCAACTAGCTTCATCTTCATCAAGGCAGCAAAATACCAACAACAATATGAATACATTTCAATTTGCCACCAATCATCGGACTCCTGCTTCGTCTCCAACTGGCGCTCACTTTGGTCAAATTAACGGTTTATCTGCTGGAGCGCAGCATGATCGCTATATGGAGCCAAGTCAGCGAGCTCCTCCGTTGATTGGCCAGCCCCTGCCGGAACGCTATCAGCGACAACCATATCTGAACGAACAGCACTTAGGCGATTCCACAGCCAGCTTTGTGCAAATGCAATCTCATTCCTATGAACTCCCTCCCACCTACAGCATGCAACGAGGCGAATGGCTCCAACACTTCTCCGCTCCCGTTGAACATCAAGAGCGAGAGCAGGCCTTTGAGTATCCGGCTAAGGGTCAGGCATATGAACAGATAGCCCCGCCATCCTCAACTCCTTCTTCATTTGAGACTGACGCCAGCTCCTTTCATGCTAGCCACGCCCACTTGGCCGCCCATGCCCCACCATCTACATCTTACTTGCCGCCGCCCAGTCGCGAATTTCAAGCGCCCTATTATTAAGACGACTCATCTTGAAATGAGCTCCAGCAACTCCTGAGCGAGTTCTGTTTTGGAGCTCTTCCATCCAGCAAACCTTGCATACTTTTGCTTTTTCTGTACAACAAAAAGCATTTGGTATATTTCGAATTATTTAACTTTTTTTTCTTGTCGAACATAATTTTTTTTTTCAATAAATATTTAAGTAAAGAGTTTTTGATTTTTCCAAACGTGGTTAGAAAGAAGAATTTTGAACTTAAGTTAAGTATTTCCTTTAAGAATCGAACAGTCATAAAAAAAGTAAGAGATTCTTACTTGAATCAAGTCGGCACTTTCTTGATCTGAGTAGGAACGTCAAACAATTTTTATTCAATTCCGAATAACCAGATTTAAGTACTTTAATGAACAAATTAAAAGTATGTTTACAATAAAGCTTTCTTTTATTAAATTCAATACAGTTTGTTTTCTTAAATCAATCGCAATATTAGTTAATAAATCGCACTAATTGCTTTACTTGGTTGAAGAATTTCCTTATTTATTTGCGATGTCAGCCGGATGTGACTTAAATCAAGTACGAAACGTACTTAAAACAGTTGCCTATGCATTGAAACTTTTAGTCCGTCTTGGCCAAATGATCTCAGGCTTGACGGGTCCAAGAGTGCCTGAGAGTTAAGATAGTGTAAAGTAGTCATGAAAAATCGCAGCTAATTAGATTATGTCTAGTTGTATGATGTAGCGTCAACAATTTTCTAAGCCCCCCGGGCTTAGATCCGGCCAATATAATTGTATTTGGCCATGTTTCCGCATTAGTCAAATTCTATTCGCTAATGGCGAAAATTGCGTAATTTGAACTTGAGGGAAAATGTTTGTTTGTGCCTCTGAATCATCAGCTTGCTTTTGCTTTTGATGGGTGTAAAATTAAAATCCATTTAAATGACCAAACTAAAGTTAATTTGATGCGTGTTTTTAAAGCTTAACAAGCTGAAAAACGCACGCGTTGAATACTTCACTTCCGTTATGCAGATCCACATTCAGTTTCCCTTTCATCGGACGTGCTTTGTAACGCAAAACGCCGCCGAACAACGGAGAAATGATATAGGGCGGGGAGGCACTTGGACGCAGTCGAGGTGAAAAAAAACAAGAGAGAGAAAGAGACAGATGAAAAGTGAAGGTAGAGTAAATAAAATCAATGTGTAAACACCCACCAACAGCAGTTAAGCGACGCTCAAGAAATGATATCAACAGTAATAGGATCAACAGCCGGGCACAGCAGGAGCGAATCGGTTGACTTTTAGGGCCCAATTCAAGGCCGTTTGTAATGGGCTATGAAAAAGGGATATGAAGAAGTTTAAGCTCGATTTTTTTTTGGTTTTATATCTTTTCAATTCATATAAGAGTATTTATTTATTTCTCTTAGGCAAATAAAAAGTATTGGACGATTTGTATTTCGTAAGAACTCATATACGTATGTGTCATATTGTATGTATAAGGAACATCAGAAAAGTAACCGACAAATATAGAGATGGGATATCTATAAAATGCGATGACAAAACGCATAAGATAGCGTCGTCTTGTTTGCAAGAAACATGAACACAAAATGAATGAAATTAAATACAAACTGGAGAATTATTGATAAGTCGGTAAGAATATTCAACAAAGTAAATAAAAACAAGTAAAAAGGCTTTAGTCGAGAAATCCCAACTAGACTATACCATGAACCCTATACTTTACGCGTACAGTCAGTGCTTGCAAGTATGTGTGTGTATACGCCTATAGTGCATACTTGACTTAACTTCAATGCTCCATATCTCCGGTGTTTCTCAACCGATTTCAATAATACAGATCACAGATTTTTTTAAATTCAAGATTTTGTTGTTATCGATCACATGTGTGTATCGGAAACGGTAAGAGTTATCGGAAATGTGAAACAAACTTGTACTGCCTAGGGATTAGGCGAGCTTATGTTCCAAATATGGAGTGGATATGGATAGCTCTTATAGTCTCTGAGATCGACGCGAGAGACGGATGGATGGACAGATGGACACGGCAATGTCGACTCGGCTGTTGATGTTGATCAAGAATATTTATAATTTATGGGCGATGCTTCCTTTTGCCTGTTACATACTTTTGCACAAAACCATTATACGCTTTTTACCCACTTTTAATGGGTTCAGGGTATAAAAACGATTTTGTGGGCCAATTTCTTTGAACTACCAATTCCGCTCCTGTTGAATGTTGATGTTGCAACTTTCTTTGCGGCTGCCGTTGGCACAGCTGCAACTGCAATGGACAGCGGAAAGTTCAGTTTCAATCAAACGTTTGTAGTTTACCACATTTTGCATTATTATCTTCAGTGGATGGCTTTATATCAAAAATATCAAAAGTAATTGCTTATTCATGCAATTTCAAAAATCGTATGTTTTAACTTATAGCTTTGGGCAGCTGTTTAAAAGAATCAAGCAAATTTTATTGTACAAAAATAAAGACAATCTATGTCTTTAATATTTATATACATTTAGTTTTTATGTAACCTCAAGGTGTTTAATCAAAGCAACTTTTCTCAACTTCGACTGATCGTTTCGAAGGGCGTGCCACCCACCGCCCTACCACAGCGCCTTTGAAAGTTACACGGTTAGTTGGGGAAGTGTGATTATCGTAATCGTAATGATAATCATTATGATTTAGTGTTTTGTTTTTAGCTTGCAACACTATTTTGCGCAAGCGTTGAAAGTAGTTTTAGAGAATAATGTGGCCGAAAATAAATTCAATCTAGTCGATGAATATTAGTTGGCAATTGGTGCATTGCGCAATCGAGGAAGTCAGCGAGTAACGACCTTTAGGTTCGGAATGAAACTGAATATCCATGCATATAGCTTTCAATGAAGCTGTCTGGATCAACTTACATTTATCTCCTCCCCCTTTCTCTATCTCTCTCTCTGGTGTGATGAGCTCGAGATAATGTATATAATGTTGAATTGGTCAACGCCTGGTTGCAGACACGCGTCAAACAGCAACTTAAATGTGTGGCTTCTTCATCATGGTAATCTGTACGCTGTTCCTGGCCGTTGCCGAGGCGCAACAGTTGCCACTGAACATACAACGCAGTTGGCTCTATGCCACAGCCTGGCGACCCTTGATTGCACCACAGACCGCCAGCACCACACTGGATACACGACAGCTAAGCTTGGGCTATACGGGTCCACAAACCTTTCCAGATCAGGCTCAGGATCAGGATCAGATTCCAGCACGTACCATCAGGCGACCCAATGTGTTGAGGGGCCTTTTAAGGGCAACATCAAAAGCAGCAACGCAGACTCCATTCATTTTGCCCTTCAGACCCTCGCCCTTTGCCGGCTATACCAATGATGCAACAGAAGGGCGGCAACAACCATTTGAGCCACAGTTTTATGCGCCTGGTTATCCACAAACTGTGGCATCCTCAACACAAACAGTTCCACAGCAAAGTGAAAATAATCAGCAGGAACAACATCAGCCACAGCAATATTTTTATTTATCAACTGGCAAAATGTATAATCTAGTAAGAAGTTAAATAAATACAAGTTTCATACTCTATATATAAAATATTATATCTTACTCTCTTTTGGAAAGGGCGGCAAAAGTCGGAAAAAACTATTGTACGAAACAGGCTCAAATTCATTTTTATACTTTTTTATAAGAATTCGTACAAAAGTGTTCACAATTTTCCCAAGAATTCAGCACTGGGCATTGTGAGAATTGAAGAAAAAAGTCTATATAGCCATGTCCGTCTGTCCGTATGTATGAACGCGTCGATCTCAGAGACTATAAGAGCTGGAGACTCCAGATTTGGTACGTACGCTCGCCTAAGCCCTAGGCAGTACAAGTTTGTTTCAAATTTTCGATAACTCTTCCCGTTTCCGAAATACACATGTGATCGATAACAACAAAATTATGAATTTGGAAAACTTTGTGCTGCAGTTTGAGGCATTAGATTAAATAATTTCAATCTGTGAAAATTTAATTGAAATCGGTTGACAAACACCGGAGATATGGCGCATTGAAGTTAAGTCAAGTATGCACTATACGCGTACACACACATATATTTGCAAGCAGTGACTGTATGCCTTTAAGTAGTCGGGATTTCTCGACATTTCATTGTTATATCTTTGTTGTATGTCTAGAAATGGATCACAACTCAAGAAACCAGCGAATAAACATTCTCTGCCCACATAACACACAACATAAACGTATATACATATGTTTAAATAAACATACATAAGTATGTACAAACGCCCACCATTTTTAATGGATCTGACTTACTTTTAACCGAGGGCGGCAACGCTCTCAATTTTGTCTGCATGTACTTTCCAAATGCCGCCGTGAAGCGGCAGTCAATTTGGTGAAATTATCTGGTGCCATGGCTTAACAGCTGACCTTGGCAGCGACGCGTTGCCCATTGCGCAACCAGCCGCCAGACAGCACTCGCAAGTTGAAGTCTCTCGTTGTGGGGGGTAGGGGCAGGAGGGAAGGAGGATACGAAGATTGACAATGGCACCGCAAGTGGCCTGGCAATTACATCAACTAAAAGCGGCAACGATACACGCCACACGCCACCAAAGGAGAGGAGCTTAAAGATAATAAAAAAATCAAAAAACGTACAGATTGTTGTCATTGCATATAAATAGACGAATTACAGATACGCTTAGATTATATCTTAACCTTTTGACTTTTATATAAGTTTGTTGGTTGTTACTTAAAATCAAGCCAATCATATGTGTTAAAGCTTAAGATCGTTAAAGTTTATAAGTAACTTAATTTGTTTCATAATTCTTTAAAAAAAATCGTTTCAAACCACACTACATATATAATATTGTAGTTCTTCTATTACTCAAAGATAAGTTTTTCATAAACATTCAAAATTTTTATTTCTTCTGCTAACAAATAACTGAAGAAAGTAAATAATTAAAAAACTTAAGCTGCGATAACGAACACGTTTAATGCACTTAATATTAACGTGCACACATTTTCCAACGGATCTCATGGGCATCCAATCACGAGGAATGCCCATTTGAAGGAAGAGAATTAAATCGAATTGATTAAATTGATTACTTGTAATGATTTTGAGTTCATTAGGCTTTTAATTTGAAGGGTTATCAATTGCAATAACTGGAAGGAAGATAGTTGTGGCACCCACATTATTGATGCATATACATACATATGTATATATTAAGATATAGCTTAGACCCGATTGTTGTTGTGACAAGTGGATTACGACATTGCCGAACTTCATTGAAAAAGGGAAAGACCGAGAGTTATGTATCCCGAGCTTCCCGGTCCTAACTGAGTTGTTGTTTAAAAAGTTTCTGAAACGACAAACAAAATTTGTTACACATTTTGCGACAGCTGACAAAACAACAGCAACGAATAACAACATCATCAGCAAACTGGCAACAACAACAGTGCTGTTCCGTGAATGTATTGCCATAACTAAACGTTACCTGTTAACCTAACGTTATTGCTACTGTTACTGTTACTGCTTCCCTTACCAGCACCCAGAATTGGATAAGGTGAAGTTGTTTGGTGTCGTGGAGGGAGGGGGCTAAGGTGTTTTTTTTTTGTGCTGTCATCTACGCTCGCATTCATCAAAGGAAAAAACTGTTGCTCGGAATTAATTGCAATTGTCGCATAAGCCAAAACGACTGCCAAAGCTTGGAAAAAACCAAAAACACAGCACGCACCATCCGAAAAAGAAAAAAAAGGGATTATCGGCAAGGGGGGTGTGCAGTATTGTGCGCTGAGACATGCGATATCGCAAATGTGTCACTTGAACTTGAAGCGAGCGACAATGCTACAATGTTACAGTTACAGTTACAGTTACCGTGGTACGAGTGTGGTGAATGTTTAACATGGATTGTTTATGTAATTGGCTTACTTGGCAATACTCTAAGCTAAACCATCAATGTAAACAAAGAAGAAGATTTTTGTGTACATAACAATTATATTGGGCAATACTAATAATTGAGAATATTATATATGTATGTTAATATACGATATTTTATATATGTATGTTAATATACGATCATTGAGAAACTTTAACTCAGACTAAGAAGGACAACAGAGCCGAATTAGTATGATTTAATAAATTCACTTGTAACATTTATCAATTACTTAATAAATTGCTTTTAGTCCCACTGTGCCAAGGCACATCATCATGTCTTCAGAGCGTGCTCACAACAGTGAGAGTGAGAGTGTGAGTGTAACGCAAAACGGTAAGCCCGAAAAAATGTCTTTGGTTCATATGCAAAATAACAACAACAGCAACAACACCAACAACAAATCTCAACTGCTAACTGCGTCGCGTTGGCGCTTTTCGCATCGCTGCCGCTACGACTAGTTGGCAGAGATGTCGACGTCGACGTCACTGTTGAAGCTCACAATGACAGGCAGTTTATCTGCAGGCAGAGTGGTCTGCGTATAAAAGGGTTAGCCGGCGCAGAGGTCGTCAACACTCGGCGCGCAACAGTTGTGGAATACTTTATACGCGAGATTAGTGAACGAAGAAGAGCGAGAGAAAGAATCGACGTAACAAGGATCGTTTGATCGATAACTTTTCGTTTGGCGTACTTTTTTTTTGCCGATATATATATTATTTTTTTTTAAATGCAGTTCGCTGTAAGTGTGTGTGAAATTCAAATAATTGACCAATTAACCAATCCTTAAGATCATCCAGAAATGTATTTAACAACAATTTGTGTTTTCGATACTAAAATTGCCGCGTTCCATTCAAATTGTATTTAAATTGCACTTTCGATTAGGAAGTTTTTTTTTTTTTAGTTTTTACAACTTAAGCAATTTTTTAATTTTTATGCAGATAACACGCACGCTGCTGGCTAGCGTGTTCCTGTTCGCCTTAGTTGCTGCCACCAAGACGCAGCCACAGCAGCAGCAACAGCAGCAACAACAACAACCAGAACAAGCCCAACAGAAACCAATTGATGCAGCAACAAAGTTAAAACGCGACGCTGGCCTAAGCTTTGGCAGCGGCCTATATCATGGACCCTCACACAAATATCTGCCGCCATCGTTTGCCTCCTCGGGTGGCTATGAGAGCACCTATGCCACGTTGCACGGCAATGGCTTGGCCACCAGCAGCGGCTTTGACTTTGCCAGCCTCGACACGGATAGCGGCAGTCATCATCATCAGCATCAGCCATCATATCAAAATGTTCATCACCATCATCCGTATCATCATTATAGCCAGCAGCCACATACTAATTATCAATCGCTTGCCGCGCATCATGGACATGGACGTCCTGTGTATATCAGTTCGGCTAGTCACGGTGGTGGCTATCATTCTCAGCAGCCGCAGCATCATCATCATCATCGTGCGCAGTCACCCAAGGTGGAGACATACATTGTGCAGAAGAGCAGCGGCGCGGGTCATGGACATCAGCATCAGGGTCATGGCATTGGTGGCAGCTACAACAAATACTCGAGTCTTGGTGGTGGCACCAGCAGCTTTAGCCTACTGGGCGGTGCTCACAAGCAGCTGCATGGCACTAACACCTATTTAATATCCAGTCCCTCCTACAGCACCAGCAGCAGCAGCAGTCATGGATTAGGTTTGGGTCATGGCAGTAGTAGCAGTCATGGATTGGGTTTGGGTTTGAGCCATGGCAGCAGCAGTAGTAGCAGTCATGGCTTGGGACCACACTATGCCGCTCTGGACCAGCAGGAGCACTTTCAGCTGCCGGAGCACACTGGCTACAACTATGAGACGACCAACTTTAAGCAGCAACCAATAAGCAGCTATGGTGTTCCACTGCTGCCCTCTGGTTACGAACACGAGTCCGCTGCTGACCAACAGCAGCAGCAGCATCATCATCACAACCATCAACAGGAGGTGGATAACCAGGAACATGGCCTGTATAAACTGCCAACGGAACAACAGCCACCGGCCTATGCTTTGGGTCATAAGGGTCTGGGTCATTTCAGCTATACGTCCAGCAGGCCGTTGGCACTTAATACGGATGTACATCACATTTCGGGCACAGCACATGAGGATCACAATGAGCAGCAGCTGGTCGCTGAGCTGTCCAAGGTGCCGCCGTTCAAGCCGAGCGTCTTTCTCGGTGCCAAACATGAGCCGAGCACGGGCTATGATTATGCCACGCCCACAACCCAACAGTATTTACAAGCGCCACCAACGGCACCACAGGGCTATGACTATCCGGCGCCAGCGGTGCTCTATGGCGCCCCTGGGCAATCGGGTGACTCGGCCACGCCCATTTTTGAGACACCAGATGCCACATACTTGCCGCCAGTGAGCAACTATGTTCCATCTGCCACGCCCACGCACAGTTATCAGTAAACTATAATATATACTAGTTCATAAGTAATCCGATTATTATATTTGTATTTTTTTTTTTATTATTGCAATATCGTATAGTTTAAGATCGAAGGCAAATAATAAAGCAATAATTGAAACATACACTTCGTGAACGCCTTTCCATTCCGACCACGCCCACCCTCTCACTTTTCACTTGGCCAACACTTTGGAGTTCAACTCATGTCCGATCCAAAAACAGATATATTTTTTTCTTTTTGTAAATGCGCAACTTGTCGCCGGCTCGTTGACTCTTTCTTTGGCCGTTTCTCGATCCGATTTAATCCGATTCAATCGGATCCGTTAGAAATTTCGCTTTTATTTTTATTTATTTTTTGAAAGCGTGTGAAGTTTAAAATAGAATGCGAGAAATTATTTCGAGCTAAAAAATATACGCGTGCAGCATTCGCAATGAATGTAAATTTACCTAAAGTGAATAATTGGAATGGCAAAAGATTAATTGAACTATAAAACAGTCTTGTCTGGATATAGATAACCAATAGCCAACAGCTTAAAGTATTCAGTTTCTATATCAATCTTGATCATTTTTAGCAGGAAGAATTTTAAAATAATATAATATATATAATATGTTAATTCTTTTTTTATTGGCTAGATCCGGTGGTTCGATACAAATTTGATTTAATCTCAAAATATAAATATAATACTTAAACTAATTTTATTACATGTTTATAAACACGTTTGATTCCAACTCTAACGAATTCCATATACTAAAAATACGAAAATAAAAAAGTCTGCGAAAATAAATTAGATTAAAAATGTAAATTAAGACATTATTAGTCATGTTTCCATGGCAAATCAGTTTTTAATGATGTATCTTAAGCCTTTGTTATTATTTTTTTCCCATTCTTATTAGCATTGTAATGATCTTAACAATGATATTAAGATTGATGCGTTTTTATGATGTCACTATATATTTTTGGGGATTATAAATCATTACAATGGTTATGCAATGCACAAGACTTCTTCGGACTTTCAAAAAAGTTTGGTACAGATCTCTGATCCTGCCAAGCGTTGACCCACATCATAGTGGTAAAGTGAAAGGATTTACGCGATATGCATTGAAGAGTGAGTGGTTTTGCAGGGATTTGGGCTTGATGATAATGATGATCATAATAATAATAAGCTGTCGAGTCCGGTTGGCGGTTGGCCAAATACAAGCACGAAAAGAAAATAAAAAGAAAAACGAAAAACTTAGGCAACAAACTTGCCTGTGTTGTCTCACAGTAATTTACAGCTCTTTAATTTGATGACGAGCACTCAACTTGCCATTGCTGTATTGTGGTTGGCTTCGGTGCGGTGTGGTGCGGTGCTATGTACTTTGTGATGTGGTCAGGTGGTTTTTGGGTGGTTCGCTAACAGTTGGAGAGCAAACAAAGTGCGAAAGTTGGCACGATAAATGTACAGTTCAACGACCAGGGTTACCCACAGCCATGGAAAAACTATTAACACCCAAAACAAAAAGAAACTGCAAAGCTTACGATTTATTATGGGCTGGAATCACAACAATCACAACAGTTTTCAGGGACAGCCAAGCATTCATTAAATTAAATTAGTCTAATTTATTTTGTTCCGCAGCTGCTATAAGTAAATAAAAATAATTTTTTAAGCTTAATTAAATAACAATTTATGTACAACGCGATGTGCTTCAAAGATAAGCTAATAAACTGAAGTTAAACAAGGTAAAAGACGATTTTGCTTAGCTTACAAATACCCTGTAGACAGAGGCTGAGAAAAAAACATATTCAAAGGTATATTAATGAACACTGAACGAATAAAGTCGAAAATTATATATTTCCTGGCAATATACTGGCGCTATGGGAAATCGATAACATGTCGATATACTTAGAGTCAATAAAAGAGCGCTTCGATCTCTCCATATTGAAAATATAAGATCTTCTAATCCAGAATAAGTCGATTTGAAATTATCGACAACTTTTCACGATTTAGATTGTGATCGATAACAGTAATATCTTCATTTTGGAAAATGTAGAATGCGTTCAAAAACAAGATTTAACATCGAAAATCTTTTATACAATAGTATAATAAAGATTTAATTATGGAATTTGGACCAATTTCTTAAAAAAGGTACAGCGATTTAAGTTTGGTGATATATTTCTTGAACATTTTAAAAAACTTACGTTCGGTAATGAGTTTTTAATTGGGCCTAAGGAATCTTCTTCTTGAACTATCTGGATCACATTCATGTTTAACAGTTTTTTATTGAATTATTTATTAAAACTTATAACTTAACTTAAGCTAGTAAAGGAAAATGTAACTTTAGTTTTGCATAATTTTGGTTTCAACAGATTCGCTTCTTACATCACTTTTTTTTCTCACCGAAAGCTGAAAGTGTTTACATCTTTCTTGTAACAAATAAAATATGAGCATATATATATAAAAATATGTTTTGTGTGTTAACAAGTTCATTGGGGCACAATAGCCACACTCTATCACCATATTTTCATACCACACCTCACTCCACAGAATTCATTCATCGATTGTCATCACAATAAATTAGATAGTTTTGTGGAATGTCATTAATAGTTTTTGGATCTCAGCGTTAAGTCAATGTGACAGCTATGCATAACAATGGACCAGCTGGACAGATCATAAAGTATGCATACAATAAATATTGAATACTTTCGTTCATTCAGTTTGATTACAGATCTAATAAGCTATTCTTTTGTATTCATATGTGTGTTGATGGCTCACACACACACTCAGATTTAAACCGATAGCTGATAAGCATTATATTTGATAGTTACACCATTTGACACTTAATAAAATTGTATTTCGATTACTTATTTTAAGGTTTCAAAATTTATAATTTATAGTTTTGTGATTTTAATTCTTAAAGCATTTTCATTCTCGTTTTAGTAAAATTCCTAAAGAAATAGTAGGAAACAAGAAAGAAGGCTCCCGACTAGACTATACCCTGAACCCAATACTTTAAAAGTCAGTGCTTGCAAGTATGTGTGTGTGTGTATGCGTATACTGCATACTTAATTTCAATGCTCCATATCTCCGGTGTTTTTCAACCGATTTCAATACAAACTTTACAGATTGACATTATTTCATCTAATGGTTCAAAGTGCAGCACAAAGTTTTCCAAATTCAAGATTTTGTTGTTATCGATCACATGTGTATATCGGGACAGACGGACATGGCAATATCTACTCTACTGTCGATGCTGATCAAGAATATATATACTTTATAGGGTCGGAGATGCTTCCTTCTGCCTGTTACATACTCTTGCACAAAGTCATTATACCCTTTTTACCCATTTTTAATGGGTTCAGGATATAAAAACAATTATTAATACTTCATTTTATTAAATTTGTTTTGCATGTGGTATTTGTTGTTGTATTAAGAGCAGCCGCAATGGTCTCACATTCACTTTTATTAGTTTATATCGCCCGTGTAAGCCCTGCTCAATGGACTATGCCCACATTTGAAAGTAAAAAACCGATGGGCTTCCCCACTTTTTAAATGTTTTTTTCTTTTAGCTTGTGTTTTAGATACTTTTTGTAGTTGCGTATTCATTAGTTCTCTTAAAGCAGTGTAGGCTAACTCTTGTAGTTGTTGCGTTCTGTTAACAGTCCATTGAATACCGCCCAATTCATGCTATAAGAGTTCGTGTTTAGTTTTTTGAGCAAATTATGTAATGGACCAGGTTACCGAAAAGAGTAAGCTAAATGTTATTCACTTTGTATTAGTTATAGTTATAATTAGCATTGTAAACTCTGGAAAGTGAAATGAGTTTACTGTTTGAGATAGTTACGATAGATTGAGTTATGGTAGGTCATAAAATTCAATAAAATAACACATAAAAAAGCAAGGGACGACTGGTAGATAACATTTAATAAACAATGTTTTCCACTCTTATATATTTGGGCTTCCGTCTGTTCGTTCGCGCACTGTGCTCCAGATGATGTTTTAACTATAGCCACATTGTGCCACAGCCACAATCACAGCTACAGAATGGTCAATGTGTTCTTTGGCAGCCTGCTATCGTTGCGAACTCTACTTGGGTCGTAAATAGGTCATCGGTCATCGTTTATCATTCATCTAAATCTTAAATCGATTTTATTTTGAATCGAATCAAAATCAATCAAACAATTCAAGTATTTCTGATCGGAACTGCGAAGCTAATTTGGTTGATTAATTCAAAAGAGTTAATTTCAACATTAATTGGTTACTGAAAAAATGTTACTCAAGTAAAGTTCTGTGAAGTTGTCGCGAGTAATGTCGGGATCCAATAGAAAGCAACGTTATTTGTGAGTGTCATAAATCTGTGCATGGCAATATTGCCACTTAGTGGTAAATTTATCGATAGGTGGTAAGCTGTGAGCAGCTTAATATGTATTTTTCCTATTCATAAATATTAATTAATATTAATTTTTATTTTAAGTTAATGCGCAATGCTTATTGATGTGT
Source organism: Scaptomyza reducta (assembly GCA_035044485.1). NCBI lineage: Eukaryota > Metazoa > Arthropoda > Insecta > Diptera > Drosophilidae > Scaptomyza > Scaptomyza reducta. The sequence continues at coordinate 92,489 of JAWNNV010001007.1, forward strand.
TTATAGAAAAATATTTTTACTGTTGCAAACAAAACTATTGACTAAATCAAATTAAGAGGCACTTACTAGTCGATCACTTTTGACTCGGGCAATATTAATTCGTTCAAAATTCCATTTGCACTCCATTAATGTGTGATTTCTCTAGGGCACAACCAATGGAGCTGCAATTGCAATCAATTTATTGCCTGATCCAGATTTCAGTAGCAAATAGAAATGGAACAACCAAGTTTAGTTACCAAACTATTGTCAATCAAAAACAAACGGTTAGTTTAAAACTGTGAAAATAACATTATTAACGTTTTCAGATTATGTCAATTAGAACAGGAGTTTGGGAAAAAGGGGTGTTAAGACCAACAATATGTGTATATGAGAGTTTTCAGAATGTTTTTGCTTCCTAACTATCGTGAAAGTATCATCTATGTGGTCTTACATTAAACCTTTAATTGTACACTAAAGGAATCATATACGGACTACAATCTACGAACACTTTAATTTAAACAGCCAAGCAGACACCACAACTGATTAAATAGGTTTTGTTAACTCGATCTGGCAGCACTAATAATTAGCATATCTGTTTATGAAGTTGTCTGCGATCAAATTAACAGTTATTTAAGTGAACTGAAACTGCTTAAGTGGAACATTAAAAAAATATGTTTATTTCAATATTATATTGTGCAGAAATATACAAATTTGTTGAGCCACATCAGTCAATCCTCACAAATATGTTTGCTTTGCTTTGGTATTTAGCAGTTAATCAAGTATTATGCTCCGCAGCGAGTATCTGAAAAATGTGGAGTGCATTTCTAACAACTACTATTGCTTCTTCGGGCATAAAAGAAAATCCTTATGAGTACATCGTCATTAAGTACAACAACGTTATAAATAAATAAAACAAAAGTTTCATGCCGGCACCAGCAACGAGAGAGGATAGAAATGGAAAGGACTTATTCGCTTAACCCCTACATAACTACAGAAGAATATGTATTAAGCCACAAACACTTCACTCTTACTTTCAATAATAAATATATGCAACACCCAATAAAAAATGAGGTTAGCTCGAGTGCACAACAACAAGTTTGGTAAACAACATTTTCATTATATCATTAATCACAAACTACTTACCAAGTTGGTGAGCAATTAAATTGAAAGATAATCATAACTCAATGCATGTCTTAACTTAAGTTTTTACTACATTTGATAGTGGATTGCGGACTAAGGATGAACATATCGGGACTATTGTACTCGTACCAGGATCTGTCCGGGGAGCAGGCGAATTCCATTAACGAATATGTGGCACGAGCGCTGCTCCATGTGGTGCACACTCACATAATGAGCGTGACACCGTCGCTGGTGCTGTCCCTTTGCTGCCGCAACAACCACACGTGCAACTTCTACAATGAGATGTTGAGCATTATCTTTCGCAGCTGGGGCATAGCTCCACTTCAAATTGTCAACGTAGTGCAGGGAGCGCCACGGCGACTTATTCCTGGTCGCCGGCATTACAATCTAATATTCACGGACTCCTATGCGGCCTTTGCGGAAATAGAGGTGGAGGCATATTCTCATGAATATACATACAATGAGTACTACTACATCTTTCTGCAGGCGCGGGATCATCTGCAGCTCACCGAGATGCGTCGCATCTTTGCCCATTGCTGGCGACACCAGCTCATCAATTGCAACATTCAGGTGCAGCGGGCCAACGGGGATATCCTGTTGTACACGTATCTACCGTTTGGACCACATAGCTGTGCTAATACGACGCCACAGCTGATCAATCGCTACAATGGCAGTCACATGTTCTATCCGCAGCTCTTTCCCCGCAAGCTCAACAACTTTTTTGGTTGCCCAGTGCGCGTCGCATTCTGGGACACGCCGCCGTTCTTCATGCAACAACACAGTGGCTTTTCCGATGCTTCTTCAATGTCCGGCATCGAAGGCCACCTCCTGAATACGTTCATGCAACGATACAATTTGAGCCTTCAAGCAGTTGCACCATCTCCGGGACCTGCGATTTTACGCATTCGGATGCTTCAGATGGTGAGTGAAACATAAAATAACAATATTTTTTTGGTGGAAAAACAATATTTATCTTCTTGCTCTATAGTTGCAACGTGACGAAGCAGATGTAAGTGTGGGCGGCATGCGCCAGTCAGTGGAATACAGCAAAATGGCCACAGCAACACACAACTATTATCAGACGAGCGTCCGATTTGGTGTGCTCGGCGTAAGCTACGAACTTAGTTCCCTGGACATCTTGCTCTTTCCATACCCATCAACCATTTGGCTTGCTATTTTTGTAGTGGTTGCAATTTCGCTGCTGCTCCACATGGCCATGGACAGACTGTTATCTGGGAATCGAGATCAGGGTTCGCTTTGGCTCAATTTGGAATTGATATTCGTAGGCATGCCTATGATGCAAAGTCCACGCTCAAACTGCAAGCGTTTTTACTGCATCGTGCTAATGGTTTACACATTGCTCATACGCACAGTTTATCAGGGCATGCTGTACCACTATATACGCACTCACCAGCTGAACCGACTACCTCAGTCTATCGATGAGCTGGTGACTGGTAATTACACAGTGACGGTTACAGCTGGCATGCATGATATACTAGTCGCAATACCCACAGTGCAGCACATGCAGTTTCACATAGTTGATAGCGACAGTACGCTGCGACCATTGAATTACGTCGCAAAGCATCCTTCAACTAAACGATTGGTGGTCGCCACTGCATTGGATGTCTTTCTCATGTACAATCGCATGAGTGCCTATAATAGTCAAGTGCAACAGCGGCCTGCTAATTATTTCGAAATCATTTCGCAGGATGTTATAAATCTGCATGTTACCATGTACCTGAGAAAGCACTCGTTCTTGATTGATGCGTTCAATGACCAGATCATGTGGATGCGCTCCGGGGGATTGCTGTCGGCATGGGCGCGTTGGGTTGTAGACGAAAGTTTTTTGAGAGCAACAAAACCATCCAACGCTCGTTTGTTTGGACTGCCCGAGCTCTATGTCATATTTTATTTGCTTCTATTTGGATTTATGGCCAGTACGATTATTTTTCTCCTGGAATTGCTCTCCCTCCGAATTGTCCGACTTCGACGTTGGTTTTCCAACTAAGCCCGGTGAGCATTAAATAAGTTTAGTTTTTAGATCAATGTATATTAGAGAAAAACTTAATTGAAACATTTTGTAATGAGCAATCAGAAGAAAATATTGTGATTATGCTTATCTAAACAGTTGAGTGTAAATAAACTCTTCAAGTTTACAAGCTTTGTAGTTTATAACTTCTACAATATATTTGTGTTTATACCTTATTATCCATGCATTGGTTTTTCTTTCTAGTTTTCGTTTATTGTATAATTCGATACTCTTGTGTTTTCGCTTTGGGAATAACCTCATCACGCCATCACCCGGACACCAAACATACGAATAAGATGGGCAGATAAGTGTGTGTGTGTGTGTGTCCCTGGTAGTGTTAATTTATGGTTATGCGCCTTATGCACAATATTAGCACCGAAACCTGTCACGCACATACATTGCCTTATGCCAGAGCTGACTGTGCCCCACATCTAATCTCACCGCGTAAGCAGCAATTAGTTTAAGTACTGAACACAGATTTGTTAATGCATTACAGTGTTTAAATTAATTCACTTAACATTGTTCGTTATGCGGCAGGGAATTTAAGAAATTTCAACTCTATTAGGGTATTCGCAGTTCAATTTATTGCTACAAAACATTTATAACATTTAGATGCAAGAATGTTTCGTATGGTAAATAAGTGATAGCGACTAACAGCCTCTTTTTCGACTCGATAAACTAAAATTGAATGTAACTAACAGAAAATGTTAGAGCAACAAACGGACGTAAATTGATTCATTTTACTCACTTCTCCAGGCAATCCGTCCATTTGCATAAACAAACTTCCATACTGTCGAAATCAAAACTATTGACTAAATCAAATTAAGAGGTACGTGCTACTCGATCAATATTAATTCGTTGAAAATTGCATTTGTGCTCCATTAATGTGTGATTTCTCTAGGGCACAACCAATGGAGCTGCTGCTGCAATTGCAATCAATTCATCGCCTGATCCAGATTTCAGTAGCTTCAATGAAATGCAACAACCAAGTTATCCACGACTGCTGCTCCTTATGCTCAGCGTAAGTTTGCTGGCAGTGCTTCAGCTAACTGAAGGTGGTCCAACAACCAAAGAAGAACAACGGGAGAAAAATATCATTAACGTGGTGGGCGGTGCATTGCATCGAGTTCTGACACACACCTGTGCGGCCCACAACATGAGTGTCTATGTGAGCACCCGGTTTCTAAAGGAGATGCCACTGAAACTGCAGCGTCTAGTGGAGAACGTGCTGGATAATGGCTTTACACCACGCCCCAATGACTTGGATTATGAGGTGCCAGTTTTGATGGACACTCTGGTGCTTACAGTCCAAAGAATGCACATTCAGCTAGTGCTCTTCTTTGTCCAGGATGCGCAACAACTGGCAGCTGCTGCATCGGAAAATGCACGCGGAAATCCTTCACATAAATTCAAATACTTAGTTGTGCTGCTTACTGCAGAGGATGATCCGGAGGTACTACAAGCGGAGATGACTAAAATCTTCAGTTATCTGCTCCATCGGCGTTACAATGTGGATGTTGTGCTGTTGCTGGTCCAACTCCAGCTTGCTACATTACAAGCCTATACCTTCTGGCCGTATAGATCCAAGCCGCATCAGCTGTGCGAATCTACGCAACCAATTGCAATTTCTTTGCGGAATGCTAACCTTAATGATCTCTTTCCACAGAAGCTGCACAATCTGCACGGCTGTCCGCTCCAAGTGATTGTCTGGCAAATACCACCGTTCATGAATCTCCATCCACAGCATGGAGATAGAGCCATAGAGCGTATTGATGGCTTGGATGCGGAATTGCTCAAGATGTTGTCCAGCCAGCTAAACTTTAGTGTGTCTCTGGTGCGGAATGAGCCGGAGCATTTGATTGGCGGTGCCAGCTATGCAAACGGCACTATGACTGGTGCCTTTCTCATGCTGCAGCAGCATCGTGCTAATCTCACGATCGGATTCACCGCCTGCGTGCCCGAACGCTCCAAGTATTTGAGCAGCACGTTCCCCTACAGTCAGGTGGAGTACATATTAGTGTTGCATGCGGCGCAACCTTATAGCTCCTATGAGATCATGCTGTTTCCCTTCGACACCTGCGTCTGGCTGCTAATGGTCGCCTTGGCTGCACTACGTCTGCTCTGCCGGCTGCGTGGCTGGCAGTTGAGCCCACCGATGAACGTTGGCTGGCTGTATATTCTGTTTGTACTGCGCATCGGTTACGAGAGCTCCGTATTTATGTTTGTGCACAATGCTCCATCGCGACCGCTGCCCCACTCACTGGATGCGGCGCTGGCCCAGGATTATAGCTTTGTTGTGGATCATGCAACTTATCGCATGACAGAAATGCTGCCAGCTGTTAAGTCACGCACCAGCATTCTGCCCGGCCAGGCGGTGGACATTTTTGACCAGCTGCTGGCCATGCCGCCGGATCGACAACGACGCACTGCAGTCATCAGTAGTCAACATTTCTTTCGTTACTATCTGTCTACGACCAAGCGGCGTGACCAGCGCTTTAACAGCTTGATCCGTGCTAACAAAAAGATCTTGGATAACATGGTGTGTGTGTATTTTCCATTCGGATCCTTCATGGCCGGCGTTGTCAACTCAGAGCTCATCAATATGCGCAGTTCTGGTATTTGCCAACATATTTCTGACCGGCGCCGTTGGACGCGTATGGATACCACATCGTCGGTTCGATGGCCGAATGCCGCCCAATTTGATGAGTGCATGCGTTTCATCTACGCTGCATTTTATTGCCTTTTAATCGCTGAGTCTCTCACGATTGTCATCTTTGCTCTGGAACTGTTTAGTCAGCGTTCAAACAGTCGCTGGCTTTCCTTAATATTTTATCGACTTTAAAAATTATGGTTTCTAAAATGTATGCAATCTTATCATGATCTGGAAACACCGCTTATATATAATATATATTAGTACTATATAAATCTTAAACTATCAACCAAACTAATAAATATCAATGACACAAAAGGTTTAAAGGTTTTCTACTGGGCGTGGCGCCCGAGAAGGTAAAATGATCGATATCTCCAACGATGTGTGGTATAAATCTTCGGGATACGAATAAAGGCTGTGATGGGATACGTCTAATGAGGATGGATCCAAAACAAAAGTCAAATCAATATTAAGAGAATTAGGGATAACATAGATTTGACTCATTGAAATTCCAAGCAAGTCGATCAAAAATTCATTCTGAGACGTATTGCGCATTACGTCCATTAGAGCAATTAATTCGCCACGTTTACTCTAAATGATAATACGCATCCACAGAGATGTCGTACAGTGCGTACAGAAGAAGTCGTTGCCGCTGTAGAGCGTAGCGTAGAGGAAGACCCGAATCAGTCAATCCGCCATCGTGCACAGGAATTGGATATGTGTCCATCCACTTTATGGAAGATTTTGCGGAAAGATTTTGTTCGTCGAAAATTGGACCTCTAGATTGGGCTACGTCCGAGCCAGCCGTGGCGGACATATGCTAGACATCATATTTAAATTATAATGCCAGAATTTTGTCTTTCGAATAAAGTAAATATCATATTAATAAAATAAATCATCTTTGTTGTATTCCATTTCAAAGCTCTATACCTCTAAAAAAAAAACACCCTTTACAAGCAAGTAATAACAAGTAAGAATGCTCTAGTCGAGAAATCCCGACTAGACTATACCCTTAACCCTATAATTTACGCATACAGTCAGTGCTTCCAAGTATGTGTGAGTGTGTGTATGAATACGCGTATAGTGCATACCTTCTTAATTTCAATACTCCATATCTCCAGTGTTTCTCAACCGATATCAATAAAATTTTCACAGATTCTCATTATTTAGTCTAAGCTTTCAAACTGCATCAAAAAGTTTTCCAAATTGAAGATTTTGTTGTTATCGATCACATGTGTATATCGGAAACGGGAAGAGTTATCGAAAATTTAAAACAAACTTGTACTGCCTAGGGATTAGGCGAACTTATGTTCCAAATCTGGAGTCTCTAGCTCTTATAGTCTCTGAGATCGACGCGTTCATACATACGGACGGACAAACGGACGGACGGACGGACAGACGGACAGACGGACATGGCTATATCGACTCGGCTGTTGATGCTGATCAAGAATATATATACTTTATGGGGTCGGAGATGCTTCCTTCTGCCTGTTACATACTTTTGCACAAAACCATTATACCCTTTTTACCCATTTTCAATGGGTTAAGGGTATAAAAATGTATTAACATCTTGAATACTCAACTTCAAGGCAACAAACTCGTTATCTGTGGAACCACCTGATATTACTGTATCCGAAGAATATTCCACATCAACAGGAATAAGCACACCACCTCTACGACGAAAAATGCGGTCCTTTTTATAAATACATTATCTGCTGGATAGAATTTCAGAATTAAGAATGTCTTAGCTTAACCAAGTTTCAGTAAAGGCAATGACATGGAAACGAAAAGAAAGGCTGTTAAGGTATAATCTACTAAGTTTGCTACATTCTGATAGCCAATAAGAATGAGAAAATTAGTTTTTAGGACTATCAGAAACTGGAAGAGTTATAGTTATTTAGCCAACCACCGGAGAGGCAGATACAATCGGAGGCCGTTTTTTGTACCAGTATTCACTATTATGTGTAATATATAAGGCTAAAATCTTGGTTCGAAACACTAATCTTAAATGACGAGAAATTCTGAGTGTAAGCGAGTTCACTTTGTTAAGACATTGAGTATAATCACATTTTGAATCAAGACAAGAATTGGTTTAGAGACTATAATAGAACTGTCGTGCATCCAGATACAGGGCAATTCCCACCCAGAGCAGCGTATTCCACACTGATTCCAACAGACGCATAAAATGTGTGTTCATTGATCCGATGCGCCAATGCCACGGCAACATTTTGTGCATAATTGTGTGTCCGACATACATGATAATGGCATTCATGCCGCATTGCGTGAATGGATAGCCGGACCACAGCTGCCGCACATCCACAACATAATAGGTAAGCGAGAGCAGCACCAAAGCCAATGCGACAGTCACAAACACAAACGATAATGACCAAAGGTTCTTGTTCACCGGTATAATCCCGTTTTCCTTGGAAAAGCCACACAATGCGCCACCCACCAGACCCAATAGTGTGGCGCCCAGCAGCCAACGCTTGATGCGCGCCTGCCACGTGGTATGTACCAACAGCGTAACACCAGCAAAGGCGCCCAAAAATGTCTGCACTACGCTTAACAGGCAGCCTGTCAATCAGAAAACAATACATAAATACAGAATAAAACGGAAAAAGTTCAAGTAGTTCTTACCGAAGACGCCCTCTGGATCGAAAGCAGTGGCATCGTACACATATTTGGCCGTGGGATGCTGGTAGATGTGCGCATTGCCAAGCACTAAGAGATCCACATAGCCAGCAGCACCACCAATACAATTGGGATTGGCGGCATTGTTATGCTTGCCGCCAGGACCCAAATAACCCAGCGGGCAGCCCGGCACACGTAGACCAAATGTCAGGCCCAAGTAGGCGGCCACTATGGCCAACAGCACGGCCAGCTCACCGCTAAAGAGACAGATGTCATAAATGGCTCGGTGCCAGGCGCGCTGCGGACTAAGATGGTCTCGTCTGCTGCACAGCGTATGAATGACAGCGACAAATAGATAGGCAATGCCAAAACGCTGCAGAACGCCCATCAGGCGCAGCTGCTCCAATTGGGGACCATTCACCGAATTGAGACAGAGTCCAATGGCAAACAACTTACAGGCCCGCCACACAATGCGCAGGCAAATTTGTGTCTTGGTAATGCCGCGCGACAACTGCGCTTTAATCGAGAGCGGTATGCAGACGCCCATGATCCAGAGAAAGCTAGGAAACACAATGTCCGCCAGATGAAGGCCATTCCAGGCCGCATGCTCAATCCAATTGTAGTCACCGCCGCCGCTGTTCACAAATATCATTAGCACAATGCAAACACTATTAAGAGATTCAAATTCAAGATTAAAACTGAATGAGATCACAATCATATTCACTACTTACCCGCGAAATGTATCCAGACTGCACAGCCGCTTGCGCTGAGTCGCTTTTGCAGCGGCATCCCCAATGCTGTCTGCCACGGCAGCGGCCTCATCGTAGCGATAACGGTTCCAGGCGCAGCTAAACAGTTTGAGCACAATTAGCAGCGTTGCCAGAAGCACAAAAACTGACAGAAATGCTGTTAAATAAAGATATGTTCAAATTAATTAAGTATTGGGGAATCAGATTTGTTAAGGAATACAAAAAAATATTGAAAATAATCAAATAATCCCTAGGGCCTAGGCAGTACAAGTAAGCTTTAACTTTTCGATATATTTTCCCCATTTCGATAACAACAAAATCTTGAATTGGGAAAACTTTGACACGGCGTTTGAAACATTGGACGAAATAATGACAATCCGTGATTGAATATTGAAATTATTGAGAAACACCAGAAATATGGAGAATTGAAATTAAGTCAAGTATGCAAGTATGAAATTTGGATTATGTGCTATCGTAATCAATTAGTAATCGTGAAAAATCTAAAAAATAGTCGTAAATCATTGATTATTTTGCCAAAAAAAAAATATATATATAATCTTATTACTAATGATTATGATTAGTTATTATTACTTCACAGCTTTGGGTGGAATTATGAAAATGGTGAAACATTCATCTTACGTAAAGTGGCCGAATTCTAAAGATAGCATTGAGCAAGAGATCTATAAGAAAGTACTTTTCGTGCAGGTACATAAAAACCTCATTACTGTTCTGAACATTTATTTAGTCGAACAATATTTATAATTATTAAACAAACAAAAATTGTTCCTCCTCCATTTTATTAAAATTGGTGTTGAGGTAAAAAAACAGAGCAGTTTTACATTGTTGATGTATCTCTTTTTTAATGTTAAGGACTGTTATAGAATGATTGATTAATGACAAAGTCAATACGAACCGTAATTGATGGGAACGCCGGTCTTGTCCACGACAAAGTTGCAGCTGCCGTTGGCCAACAGTGTAAGATTATAGACGCCGAATTCTTGAAGATCGGTGCGACGCAACGCGCATAATGATGAGCTAGGGGTAAAGCACAAAAGCACAATATAAGAAAGTGAAATCTTGTAAACAAGCGTTGATTACATGATGAAAAAAAGACAAACATGCAGAGAAACGTTTAAGCAGTGACGAATAGGAACATGCAAACAATGGACTGCTCGATAGTTATATCTTCTTCGATCGAGCTTAATGTATGCATATTCAGAGATCGTATATAAAACACACACAATACATATATACATAAGTAGTGATTGCAAAAAACATACACATTCTCGTAGGCATAGTGACCCTGATCGTGTGCATAAATTTTGAAACTTAAAGCGCTTGCGGTGCTGAGCTTAAATGGTTCCAACGGTGCCAGCGACCCAGCAGCGGGCAGAGCTTTCACTTTAGTATATGGACACTGCAACAACGACAATAACAATAAAATCATGTTACAAAAGCGAAAAAGCTTTTAGCTGCGATGCGGCGGAATATTATTATTATTGGACGTAGATGTACTAACGGACAGTACATTCAAGTGGCCCAACGATACCAAGCACCGGCTTGTTAACGCGCGGACCCAAGCACAAAGCGACCCACCTCCCGCCCATCCGACCGAGGGGCGCACCGCGTAGCGTACGGTTACGAAGATCGCGAACATATAGACAAGTGACACAAGACTAGTTTTTTAAGAGAGCAAGTAGAAGTGGCATTACGTATTAAGTGGGAAAGATCGTTATATAAAGCACATAAAATCCGAAAGGGGTTATGGATAGCATAATTAGAATAACAAGTTTGAAGAGATATAGGTAAGAAATTTCTAGTATTTCTGATCGGAACTGCAAAGCTAATTTGGGTTATCAATTCAGATGAATCAATTTCCCCATTAATTAGTTTATGGAAAAAAGTTATTCCAAGCATTGTTCTACGATCAGAAAGAGAAGGAAGATTTATTAGTAAAAGTCTACTATGGTAGGAAGGTAAGTTAAGGTTATTGTCCCAATTAAGACCCCGAAGTGCAAAGAGTAGGAATTGTTTTTGCACTGATTCTATTCTATCCTGATGAATCCTGTATTTGGGATACCATATACAAGATCCATATTCGAGGATAGGTCGTACAAGAGACATATACAGAGTTTTAGTAATATAGGGGTCGTCAAATTCCTTCGACCAGCGCTTTATGAAACCCAAGGCACTTGACGCTCGATTTGTTATTGAAGATATATGCTTGTCAAACTTAAGCTTTGGGTCCATTAAGACACCCAAATCTTCAACCCATCCAATCCGATCAAGTGGTTGGTTATCCAGAATATATGTATTAAAAAAGGGCAATCGTCTATAAAAAGACATAACTTTACATTTACTGCAATTGAGATGCAATAAATTTACTCTGCACCAAGTTTGAAAGTTGTCTAAGTCGTTTTGCAGATTTTGACCAGACAGAAGAGTTGCAGCCGACATGCATAATTTTACATCATCGGCATACATCAGCACCCGAGAGTGATTTATTACGGACGGAAGGTCGTTTATGAATAGAGTAAATAATAACGGTCCAAGGTGACTTCCTTGTGGAACACCAGAAGTGACCTGAACCGCTTTGGAAACTGAGTCATTAAAAAAGACTCTCTGAGTTCGAAAAGTTAAATAATCTTTAATCCAAAGAATAAGATTATTAGGAAAGCCCATAAGTTTAAGTTTATAAATTAAGAGGAAGTGATTTACAGAGTCAAAAGCCTTACTGAAATCAGTGTAAATAACATCAGTTTGCATTTTATCTTCAAAGCCTTTAATAACAAATGATGTGAATTCTAGCAAGTTAGTAGTGGTAGATCTTTGTTTCATGAATCCGTGTTGGCACGGTGAAATCATAGATTTACAAAGATGTTGAAGATGAGATGTTATTACTTTCTCAAAAATCTTAGGAATAGCAGACAACTTGGAGATACCCCTATAATTTTGAGCATTAGATTTGTTTCCTTTTTTATGCAAAGGAATAATATATGACTCTTTCCAAATTTTTGGGAAAGAGCATAACTCCACGGACAAACTAAACAATTTGTGCAAAGGCTTTGAAAGGCCCTGAGCGCAGTACCTAAGCACACAGCTTGGTACTCCATCGGGTCCTGGAGAAAATGTTGGTTTAATAACCTGAAGATCACAAAGTAGGGAACTCTCTGTGATTTCCGGTACAAAAATGCAATTAGAGCCAATTAGCTGATAGGGGTAAGGCACGACGACTGGTTGAAAACAAGGGCTGTAAGTCGTTTGAAAAAATTCAGCAAACAGATCGGCAATGGCCTGATCAGAGTTGGCTTTCATTTCATCAAAATATATGTTTGATGGAAGTGTCGATGACTTGCGCTTCGTATTAACGAAATCAAAAAACCTTTTCGGCTCCTGCTGAAACTGTAGTCTACACCTAGCCAGGTAATTCCTATAACACTGGTTATTGAGGACTGAGAAACTGGAACGAGCAATCAAGTATGCAGAATAAGCTAACGAAGAGCTGGATTTTCTAAAACTCTTGTAGAGTTTAGATTTTCGATTTTTAAGAATTGTCAACTCTTTGGTAAACCACACAGGTTTATTTGACCTGTTTGGCTTACCATAAGGGACACACAAGTCTAGTAATGAGTTTAAAGTGTTATAAAAAATACTGATTGCCACGTCCAAATTGTCAGACCCGTAGAGTGGGGACCAGTCAGTCAGGGATAAAAGCTGAGTAAGTTTTGTAAAATCGGTCTTCCGAAATTGACGAACTCGGCTTAAATGTCTTCTACTGGGGCAAAGCACCCGGTAGGGTAAAGTGATCGACACCTCCAACGTTGGGTGGTATAAATCTTCTGGAGAAGAAATGGGTTGTGATCGGATAATGGATGAGGAGGATGAATCCAAAACAAAAACCAGATCAAGCATTTTATTAAGAGAATTTGGGATATCATTGATTTGACTCAATGACATTCCAAGTAGTTTAATTAAAAATTCGTTCTGAGCCGAGGGGGTCAGAGCACCAGAGTCGGGACAAGAAATCCAGGTAACTTCAGTAATATTGAAATCACCAAGAACTACAAGGAAATCGCGATCAGAAAGCATGCAAGAAACAGACAATATAGCAGACAAATGAGCATCGTACACAGAGTTATCGGAGGAAGGAGGTATATACGAACAAGTAATAAAAATACGAATACCATTAATAGTTAACTTTACAGCAACAAATTCTATATCTATAGAACAACCCACTATTACTGTCTCCGAAGAATAATCTACATCAACAGCAATAAGTACACCACCGCCACGACGAAGAGTACGGTCTTTTCTATAGATACAGTATCTGTTGGATAGAATTTCAGAACTAAGGATGTCTTGCCTTAACCAAGTTTCAGTAAAGGCAATGACATGAAAAGGAAAAGAATGGCTATTAAGGTATAAACTACTTAGTTTACTACATAGACCTCTAACATTCTGATAGCCAAGTAAGAAAGCAGTTGTTAGTTTTTTGAACTATCAGAATTGGGAAGAGTTTTAGATACAACTACTGGGGTGGGGGATACAATCGGAGGCCGATTTTTTTTTCTGGCAGTATATTCATTAACTATTATGTGCTCCGGCCAAAATTCTTTGCAACATATAGAGCTAAAATCTTGACTCGAAACACTGATTTTAAAAGACGAGATATTCCGAGTGTAATTGAATTTGAATTTTTCCACCGTAAAATTGGCTTTAGATTTGGCCTTGATATAGACCTTGACATCATCAGATGTTAAATCAGGGGGAAGCCTTGAAACAAAAATTTGTTTTTTTGGTGGAACGGCAACAAATCTTCTGATAATATCTTCAACTGAAGCGTTATTTTCAGGTAATGGAAGGTTTGGTTCTTTGGATATATTGGTGTCATTTGGTTGAACTATGTCAACACTTTTAACCACCAAAGAAACCGAAGGACTGGGATTAGATGAAACAACGTCCATGGGGATTATCAGGACTTCATCTGGTATCTCGTGTGTTATAGGGATTGGGGCAGAAGGATCGTTAATTAATTTATTTTTATTTTTATTGTTTGAATTAACATACCGTATAGCATTCGTCAGATAGGGTATAAAGATAGCTGCGTTCCTCATATTGCGTGTGCAGATACATATACGCCTCGTCGACGCGCAACGCGCGCATATCCAAATCCCGCCAATGGGGCTCCGTGTACTCCACTAGGAACGCCATTGTTGTTTCTGACTACGTTACGAGGTCAATCAATGCCAATTTATCCACTAGTCGTCCACTGACCACTTGTAAATTGTTTGCAGTGCAATGCGCGCACTCGATACGGCGCTGTTGACGACTAACTGCGCTCAAGTTGCTGCAAAATTGCCATTTCAACGCCTCTTTTTTTTTTGTATACAAAACGAAACCGAAACTATTTAGAGTGCGCAATAAAAATACCACACAAGCACAACAACAACAGCCAGCAATCAAATAAAGAAAACAAGAACAAAGGAAAAGCATAGCTAGCCGATGAGCGAATACCCTTACATTTGTATTAAGAGAGTAACTGGGCGGGAACACCTTTAACGTAAACCACTTTATAGCAAATTTAACTTTTGTTTTTCAAACGTTGCATACAATTTTATTTTTCATTATTTGGTGCTATTTTTGCATAAAGGTTTATGTTAAAATCTTGCAACTAACTTCATTGCGTTACATTGCTTTTAAGAAAGTTGGGGCAATTGCTTCACCAGAGCATAGCAAAACAAACATGTTTTAGTGTTGCACAATGTCTAAACAGTGCTGTTAAAATTGCAAAACAGCTATCGATAAGCGATGACACCCACCAGCTGAGTTGTTAATAATTGTTGCTGCTTTCGGTTGCGCCCTTTGGCTGTGTTTGCCCATATAGCGCCTGCTCAGCCAAATGGCCGCTGTCGGCAAACCGACAGGCAAATTAGAGACACGCCTTCTTTGCTCTATCACCTTCTTTGCGAAGCTGCACCCGGGTGATGTCTGCGGCAGCAATGGCCTGCCCTTAACGCCCAATTCTATTGCAATTTTGGGGCGTTCCCAACGTCTGAAAGAGCTGAATCATGAAAGTTTGTGTCAGTACTTGGATGTGGTGCGCGGCAAGCATGGTAAGGGACAAGGAATTCCCAATCTGTTATCTGCCTATCTATGAAAACAATTCGAAACATGTTAATACATTTATTTTATTTAGAGCGCACCATTGTAGTCTCGGAATATGTGGGCTGCACTCTGGAGGAGTATGTCAAGCGGAACGCACATGCACCATTAAGCTACACACAAATCTTGAGCATCTTCTACCAGGTTGCCAACGGCATTGATGTGCTACACTCGCACAAATTGGTCATTCACAATCTGGAGCCGCGTCATATACTACTCGAAAGCCAGTCGAGTGGAGACGACCCGGATGGAAACGGGAACAAAGCTGTGCGTGTGAAGCTGTTCAATTATGGAATGCATCACATGACCAAAGGCGGTACATATGTGCCCTTTCCCATTGGCAATATCCGCTATTTGGCGCCAGAGCGTCTAGTCGGCGCCAATGGCAACATCAAAAGCGACATTTGGACTTGGGCCATGATAATGCTCGAGTTGCTATTGCAAACGGAGCTCTGGCCACGGCTCAAGCTCAATAATATTGCCTGGAAGCTGCTCGCATTTACACGCATCGACGGCACTAGCATTCTTGAGAAGATTGCACGCGAACATCAGCGTTGGGAGCTGTGTCAGCAACTGCCAGCGGATATATGTGAGCTGCTCGAGCGCTGCCTCAGTGTGCGGCCAGTACACCGTCCACTACCCGCCGAGCTGCTTGCACACAAGATCTTTGACTGCCTGCGCTCCAGCGAGAAGCCGCTAAAGTCATCGTCAATATCGTCGTCGGCGGCGCCGGCGTCGCAAGCTGTTCCACTGCTGCTGCGCTGTCCGCTCGCACAGATCTACCACCTGTGGCAACTAGCTGGCGGTGATGTGCAGGCGGAGCTCAAAAAGGAGGGCCTCATTCGAAGTGAAGCGCCCATTTTGGCACTGCCGCAAATAGTGCGGCTCAACGGCGCCAACGTATGCCCGCCGCGCAGCCAAGCGCATTTAATGGATGAGCGTGTGGTGTTGCTGAAAATGCAGCCACTGTTAAAGCGCCTCAGTCGGCTGCCTGCCAGCGTTTATTTCCCGCTGCTGCACATGCCACGCCATCAATTGCATCAGCCACAGCAACATCTGCAACAACAACAGCTGCACCAACAACAGCTGCAACAACAACAGCAGCAACAATTGCCACTACTAATACGAGAACGCGACATTGAGTATCAGTTTCGACGTGTTCGTTTATTTTCACGCTTGCTGCAGGGTTATCCGCATACAGCGGAACAACTACAGCGGGAGGCTGCCATTGATATTCCGCCGCTGCTGCGCGGCCCCATTTGGGCGGCTCTACTTGGCGTCTTACCTAATGCCAGCTATGATAAGATTGACAAGTTTACAGCAACGTCTACGGATCGCCAGATCGAGGTGGACATACCGCGCTGTCATCAGTATGATGAGCTGCTCTCCTCCCCGGATGGGCATCGGAAGCTGAAACGATTGCTCAAGGCGTGGGTTACTGCACATCCGGAGTATGTCTACTGGCAGGGACTTGATTCGCTCACAGCCCCATTTCTATATCTCAACTTTAACAATGAGGGTGAGCAGTAAATTCGATAAATTTATAACGCGAACAAAAAAAAACAAATTTTCTTTCTTTTACTTTTAGAGCTTGCATTTCTGAGTCTGTTTCGCTTCATTCCAAAGTATCTGCATTGGTTCTTTTTGAAGGATAACTCGGCTATTATTAAGGAGTATCTAAGCAAATTCTCTCAGCTAAGTGCATTTCATGAACCTCTGTTGGCACAGCATTTAGCTAGCATTAACTTTATACCGGAACTGTTTGCAATACCCTGGTTCTTGACTATGTTCTCACGTACGTAATAATGAAGAAATCTTTTATTTGTTTGTGATTTTATTTTTGAAAATTATTTTATAGATGTTTTTCCGTTGCACAAGATCTTGCATTTGTGGGATAAACTGATGCTAGGGGACAGCTCGTATCCGCTGTTCATTGGCATTGCAATACTAAAACAGTTGAAGAGTACGCTGCTCAGTTCGGGCTTTAATGAATGCATATTGCTCTTCTCCGATCTTCCCGACATTGTCATGGAGAATTGCGTCATCGAGTCACAAAAGATGTACGATTGCACACCCAAAAGCATCACACATCGTCAGCATGCTCTGCGCACCCAGGTCTCACATGTTTTGGTAAGAAATCTGTTTTTGATGCTTACTGCTTAGTTGCTCACACTTGTTGTTGTTGTTGTTCGCAGGATATTGGGCAGGCGGATGTGGAGCTGAAGCATTTGCAGTCGGAACAGTGTCCGCGCATTAGTGCCAAGGATGTACATCAGCTGCTAATGCATGCACAAGATCAGCTTGCTCTCATCGATCTGCGCAGCGTGGTCGAGTTCTCGAGGGTCCATGTGCCACACAGCATCAATATACCTTTTGCCACTGTGCAACTAGGGGAACAGCGTCTAGAGGCGCTTAATGTGCCCCATCTGGATCAGCAACTACGCAACCGGATTGTCGTCTGTGTCAGCAATATTCACCAGAACGCCGTTGAGGTTTTGTAATTGTTATTAATCATATATGTCCTAATTTAAACATTTATCATTTACATGCAGTTCTCCCACTTTTTGGTCGCCTGCGGCGTTTTGCGCACCTGCATTCTTCACAAGGGCTTCTATGTCCTGCACTCAATTGAGCCAAATATACTCATCTCGAATTGACGGGATTTCGGTTGTATCTGCTTGTTAGAATCTTCTGCAGCAGATTCGCATCGCACTGCTTCATTTTATTCTTAAATTGTTTATGATTATAATTATTATTATTGTATAAACATAAGCATTCAGTATGTATTATCAATGTTTTATAAATCTGCATAGTACTCGAATATATTCTGTTTATTTCAATATCAGTAAAAAGCCAAGCCCAATATATTTTTTTTAAATTTAAACTTTGCACTCTGCATTCAAACTTATAATCCGTTGGTTTTATAAACCTATTTTTTCACAGATATTAACATTCCTTATTAACAGAGTCTGTTTGGCGTTCGCAGCACTGACTATGTTAACGTTTCTTTTTTCGTATGCCAGTTTGCGTCAACATTGAGCATATTGCGTTTTTGTGCCAAAATTTGCGTTTACAGTGCTGATTTTTTCCAATGAGAATGTATTTTTGTATACTCGTTGATAGGATCAGTTTATTTTGTAGACATTGTGACTGTAGAGGAATTCAACATCATTTTAATTTCGTAACCAACTTAACGTGGATGAGATTTGTGTTTGCAGCCAACTTAACGCACAAAACAGCTGATTGTGTGGTGAAAACCATTCGGCGATACTGTTTCACATTCGTAAAATGGCGTCGGAGGTAGCGGTTGAACAACAAGACCAAGAATTTGTAAGTGTACAATCAAAGAACTGTTGAACCAATTGGATACATATGTATATATAGGTATATATGTTAGTAACAAAATGACACACGCCCTAAATTAGTGTCAAATTATGCCTTCAAATGCAACAGGGCAACAATGAACCGTAATAATTGCTTGCGTGTTTTAAACTGTGCGTGTGCGTGCGCGTTATTTCTGTGTGTGGGTGTGCATGCACTTGTATGAGTGTTTGTGATGGTCTATTGGATCTTGAGTGTGTTGCAATGTGTTGTGTTCCATCAAAATCTGTTGCAGTATTTGGCACTTCCAAACACATTTGGCTTGTGTTTGTCAGTGCGAGTGTGTACATTCTTAAAAAGCCATGCATGTTTGTGTATGTTTTTATGTGGGCTATATGCTTGCACGTGCTATTAACAAATAAAAAGCCAAAACAACAACATCAGCACACTGCCTGCCGTACGGCGCAATCGGAAGAAATTCCTATACACTGGCTCTCTTTGCTATCGGTGTTGTTATCACACAATAACAACAACATAACTCAAAAAGGAAACAAAAACAACCACTGACATGGACAAATGAAAGTTCAATTGTGTGTGTGTGTGTGTGAGTAAGTGAGTTTTGTGCTAGCAAGCTCGTGCTCTCTCTTTCTCTCGACCACCGCTATTATCGCTGTTAATTTCTTGTGCTGCTCCGCTCGTGTTGCATTTAGTAGGGAAAGTGATTTCCGTTCGCTGCTCTTGTTGTTCTTGTTGCTGTTGTTGTTGTCACTGCTGCTGCAATTTAAAGTGTTTGTTGAAATGTGTGATGCGATCGCAAAACAAGTTTACAGTTAGATCCAAAAAAAAAAGAGAGTGCAAATGCACAAAGATATCTGCTCTTTGCCTTGTTTGCTCTCCGTCTCCCTTACTCTCTCGCTGTCTGCCCAAATTCAGACTTCCGCCAGCTGACGCAAAGTTCATTTCTTGCTTAATCACTCTCTCGTGTGCTGTGCAGTGGCGCCATCTAGTAGTATTTATTGTAACAGGATCGTACAAGATGCTTTGTCCAGAGAGGTATGAAGGTGGTGAGTTGGTCTGACCTTGCACAAAGTTGCTTGAAATTCCAATGCGTACACAAAATTAAGACGCACACACGTGTGCACACAAGTGCACCCTACCTGGACCGTTCCTACTCAGAATTGTGTGTGTGTGTGTGTGTATGTGTGTTATTGATGCGCATTTTGTTTATTAATTACTTACTTTTGTTCCATTGAAGTGCATTTCGCTTGAATTATTATGTGTTGTTGCCCAATTTCCAATTAAAAATCTTTGCAATTTTCCATTTGGCCAATTTTTGTTGTTCGTGCATTTCATTCATTTGTTCGTTCATTGATTTTGACGCCAATTTATCAGTCTTTACTTCTCTGTATACCCTTTAAAATGAGCTCCAAACAAAACTATCCTAAAAGTTTTTTTCGAGTATGAGAATCGTTTTTGAGTTGAAAGTTTATCATTTTTAGAAATTTATTTTAAATATTTTAGTTGCAATCGATATCCGACTTACTTTACACTGCTTAAATTGTCTTAGTTTATTTTCAAGTTAAATACAAAATAACAAAAATTGTAATCATTTTCCCCTCACACGAAGGAAGTGATATTCCTTGATGTTACACAGAGCGTAACTAGTTATTTGGAATTGACAATTTGATATAAATTTAATTTTCCACTTAAGTGGCATTAGTTGGAATCGATGATGATGGCAAGAAAATTGTGTGATGTATGCGAATTCCAGGTATTTTGAAATAATTGAAAGATGATTTCGGAGAATCATTTAATTAATTTAGCTCCCCTCTCTCTCCATCTCTCTGGCTCTTTCTATCTTGATTGGCATTTGATATGCCAACTTTCAAATGAAATTTCACTTGAACTGTAATTACATACAGAAATTATATTGCAATGTTGCATGTTTGTGTGCATAAATCAAATTGCGCATAAAATTAGGCAGACACCAGGTCCCCCACCACATATATACATGTGTGTGTAAGTGCATGGTGGAATTATATATATATGTGTGTACATAGGCTTAAATTCTATAGAGAAAGAGAGCAAAGAACAAAAAAAAAAAAACATACGAAAAACATAGCTGTGATTGCTCGTAAAAGCATCAACAGTGTTTCATATACAATATAATAATATTAATTATAATTAATCAAACTATGTGTTGATTTTCTTGGTTCATATGTAAGCAAAAATATGTCCTGCCGCCTGAATGTGCGCTGCTTAAAGTTCCAATGCATACGACCAAAAAAAATCAAGTAAGAAGGCTCTAGTCGAGAAATCCCGACTAGACTATACCCTGAACCCTATACTTGACGCATACAGTCAGTGCTTGCAAGTATGTGTGAGTGTGTGTATGTGTACGCGTATAGTGCATACCTTCTTTATATCTCCGGTGTTTCTCAACCGATTTCAATAAAATTTTCACAGATTGTCATTATTTTGTCGAATGTTTCAAACTGCATCAAAAAGTTTTCCAAATTCAAGATTTTGTTGTTATAGATCGCATGTGTATATCGGAAACGGGAAGAGTTATCGAAAATTTAACAACAAACTTGTACTGCGCGGGGACTAGGCGAGCTTATGTACCAAATCTGGAGTCTCTAGCTCTTATAGTCTCTGAGATCGACGCGTTCATACATACGGACGGACGGACGGACGGACATGGCTATATCGACTCGAGTGTTGATGCTGATCAAGAATATATATACTTTATGGGGTCGGAGATGCTTCCTTCTGCCTGTTACATACTTTTGCACAAAACCATTATTCGCTTTTTAACCATTTTCAATGGGTTCAGGGTATAAAAAGTAGGCAATTCAACAGAGGGCAGCAGTGGTGAATACGCCACCATGTGTGTGTTTGTGTGTGTGTATTAGTTTCCCAATTGCAGCTGACTTTTGCATTGGTTCGTTCGCTGTTGTTGTTGATGTTGCTTTTGCTATCCTTGTGCACGAACTCAGAACCACCGATTTTATGGCAGCCACAAAAAGTACAATAACCTTTTTGGCATTCTGACTGGGCTGTGCCAGGAAACGAGGGGGTGTGGTTTGGTTGTTGAATGCTCTTTTTAGCCTGTTGCTGACTGACAAACTGACAAACTGATTGACTGACTGACTGACTGCCTGCCTGGTTTCCTCATTTACGTTGATTAAGCCGCTCACAGATAACAACAATAAGTTTCATGAAAATATACATGACAAAAACTTATACAGTATACGTACGTATATGTACATATATACAAAATGCGATGTGCAGCAAAAAAATAAAAAAAACTAATATGTATTGTATGTATGTATATGTATATGAAGTGTGCAGTTGAAAATAGGTCAGAACGCTGCGGCCGTCGCTATCACTAACAAACAGACACACATATACACATACACATACACATACACATAAAAGCAACACAGCAGCAACAAAGCGAAAGCCCAACAATATGGAACAGTAAACCCTTACCTTACCCCCCTCGCTTTTCCCTACCATCAACCCCAACTCTCTTCTTTCATCTCTCAACTAAAAACCCCAAACCAAAAATGCAAAACCCCATTTCGAGTATATTTCTCTGTCTCAGTCTGGGGGCTGTGCTCAATGCCTCCACCCTTGCCCCAGTCCCTGCCCCACACCAATCGGCCCCAATCACCGGGGGCCCCTAATGCTTAGTCACTCGCTGCCAAAAGTAAAGTAAGTGTATTAAAAAATAAACAAGCACCAAAAACATTATAATAATGCACATACAAAGCACAGTGCAAGTAATAATACAACAAATGCCAAAATACCCTACAACGTAAAAATCCAAACCATTTTATAATATGTTTATGCCATTAATGATGTGATTATCTAGAATCTAGATGGTTAGGGTATTGACACATTAATTGCCTTTTATTCCAATCATGCGCTTTAATATTATTTTTAAACACGATCAGCTGATTAATCAAAAGTTTACATATAAATATTATATTATTATTAATAGCATGCTTGCACTGAGCAAAAAACATTTGAAAACTTTTTTTTCTCGCACTTTTAAGTGACAAAAACAGCTGATTGCATTTATTTGAATGACACATTGAACATAATCCAACTTTCTGTCAGTTCACTGTTGCTTTTACAAAGTTTACAAGGTTTTTTTTTGCGTTTGTGTTCGATCCAAACTTAAAGCTTAGCTTTAATACTCTAAAAGTATGTAAATTTTGAAAAGCAGTTTTTTTTTTTTCAAAAATTTTGTATCATATATATGTTGGCATAGTTAATGAACTTTCGAGAAGAAGAAAACTCACAAAAAATGGGACAAAAATGAAACCTTTTAAAATATATAAAAATCTGTTTTTTCCCCAATCTCTCTCTCTCTATCTCTCTCTCTGTCTCTCTCGGGTTTGCAAAATCACACAATGCTTACTTTTCAGCTGAATATTTATAGAACTTTTAGTATGTGTACATAAATATAGGTATACTTTACAATATCATCCACATCAATGTGTTTTGATAAGCTTTTGATTTGTTGCTTTTGCATTTTACAAACCGATTAAAGTCTATACATATGTGTATATATATATTTTGTTCATTTTGTATTTTTGTACTTTAAAGGTAAATAAAATTTTTATTTTTTAACCTAACTTTTCCCAATTACAATATCAAAGAAATAAAAGTAAACAAAATGTGTTTGTTTCTATGAATCTTTTATGCCTTCTGCTTGGCAATTTCCATTAGTTAATTAATCGTTGTATTATGTTTTCGACCAAATTAAAATACACTTTGCGCAATTGGGACAATAAAGTCTGTCCTATGGGATCAAAAGGCAGCTCCTACTTTTGGAGTTATTTTTATTTGTATTTTTATTGAAATTTTCTCAATGCATAATTGGCCAAGTGTCCATTCAGAGAAGCAATCAAATTTTCTAGCAATGCTGTTGTTGTATTGTTATATTTGTTGCTTGGGTTATTAGTTCCAATCACAGGTTGTTGAACTCGCCACATGTGACCGACCGGCCGAGTGGCTGCTCGAGGCTCTCAGACTTCGAGACTCTCGTAGGCTGCTTCTGCTTCTGCTTTTTGCTTTTTGCTTTTTCCGCCTTTGCTGCTTGCTGCCTTGTGCTTCTGCTTCCGCAACGCTTTCTTCATCTGTATGGGCGCTTTATCGCTTTTTGCTTTGGCCGCCGTTTATACCCTGTACTCAGAGAGGGGTTTGTGAAACTGCAGACATCAATCATTGTATGACAATATTTCAAACTAATTAGTTAATAATTTTTAATTGTAAATTGAACTTATGGCTTTTTTAAAGATATTTTTCCTGGCATTGCCGGCTTAGTTCCGATAAATACTAATTATATTGTATCGGTTCGATGTTTTACGAATCCAGATACAAAAGATTTAGATGTTTCCATCGTTTATCCCCATTTCGACTAGTGAACGAATAAACTTTTATTTTTATTTTTTTTTGTTTTGTTTTGTGCCGCGTCTTCACTGCTTATCTTCTTGTTCTTTAGTTCAGCTCATCTGCGTTTGTTAAGCTTTCAGCTATTGTTGTTGTTGCTGTTGTGCATCATGTGCTTCTTCTTGCTTTTGGTTTCGTCGTTATTGTTGTTGTTGTTTGGTATTTCTAACAGTGGTCTGAGCAGCGGAAATTAAACGTCAGACAATGGCGATGCTGCTGCCGCTGTTTGTTGTTGTCATATCTTATCCATCGCTCTCTCTCTCTCTCTCTCATCCATTTACATTGTGGCGTGCTCAAGTCTCGGTTTGCAATATTCTTTTACTCTTCAACTGCATTTTGTTTGCAAGGGAATGCTTTCGGGTCAGTTGTCACTAGGCGACAAAAGTGTCCATCCATCCATCCATCCATCCACACATCCCTCATCTTCAATCATTGTTTGTTGCACAGCGCTTTCCCAATGCCATCGGGCTTTGCTTTCGAAAAGTTATTGCAAAAACAAATGGTTGTGTTCAAATCAAGTTGAAAGAACTCCAATAGACCGTTGATAATATCGTCGGACAGGTCTTGCTTGTTGCCATCAATGTTTTTGTTGTGTTATTATTACTTTTTTAACTCAGCCTTTTTGATTGGTTTGACCGATTTATATTGTGAAAAGAAATGAGTATTTCTTTTATTATGTGTGTAACATCACAAGCACACACACACACATTCACACACATAAGAAGAGCTTTTATTTGCGTCTTTTGCCCTACATTGGTCCACCATTCAGTGGGACTATTTGGTTTTTTTTTTTTTTTGCCATTTCTGATAATTAAAAAAACAACATTTGCCTCTTTTGCTGCTCTTATTACTACTATTACTGTTATTTTTGCTCTGCGTTTTGTGGCCTATAAGCTGGCATTTTGCCAGCAAAGCTTACAAAAATAACCGTACAAAAGCTTTTGTTCTGCGCTCCCAAGTTAATTAAAATTTTAAACTAGTGAAATGGTTGGCTGAAACGTTCTTGGCAAAGATGATTAAAGCTCTAGTCATCGTCTAATGA
This sequence comes from Scaptomyza reducta, assembly GCA_035044485.1. NCBI lineage: Eukaryota > Metazoa > Arthropoda > Insecta > Diptera > Drosophilidae > Scaptomyza > Scaptomyza reducta. The sequence continues at coordinate 117,658 of JAWNNV010001007.1, forward strand.
AACAGCAATAGCAACAAAGAAAAACAGATACACAATTAAAAGCAAATTAAGGAACTGAAATGATCATCAGTATACAAGAAATAAGGTGAATCAAACTTGAATGCTTCCTCTTGCTGGTGTCACTGTTATACTTTGTAGCATTGTCACCTCCTGGTGAATTTGCACACAACTCACCCCATATAAACAATCAAGAGCTTTGTGTTATATGAGTTACATATAAATCCGAGTCACTTGCATAATACTCGTTGGATCGATCGGAAAAGTCACGTTTCTGGCGCAACGGCATTAGCCCAGAAGAAATGTCACATCATCGTTATACTAGTGACCAATTTGCCAGTGTGACCAACTTTAAACTTTAGTTGCGTAACCGGAGCGACCAAAATGGAGGCCCTCTAATCCCATTCGGATCACTTTCTAAGCGGGTCGATGGGGGGAAAACAGCTGTTGAAACTTGTTTGTGACAAGTACTTTATTATTATTTATAAACAAAATATATATACAGACATACATATGTATAAATTTATGTGTTTTCTTTTCGATGCGGATTTTGAGTTAAACATAAATAAATATATACTCGCGCATATGGAAAAAAAAAAACATAAAAGAAAGTTTTCAACTTGATATGTGTGCATATGTATGCATTAAGCATTAGCTTTTGTCTAGTGTCAATGTCACGCCCCCGTTTGATTTAAATGATTGACGCGTCTATAAAGAAAAGCATCATGATAATAGTATTAATAATAATAACAATAATCATGCGAAAATAATAGAAAAGCAAACGCATCGAACCGGACCAGACCAGACCAGACCAGACAGACAGACAACAGACAAATCAGCGGGTGAAATTTTCTCTCCGCCAAACAGACAACAGACGACGACACAACAAAACGACGGCGAAATTTCTTAACACTTTCATAGGAAGTCATAAAACAGTCTCAAGAGATAGGGAGAGAAAGAGCAGTTAAGCTTAAGTAAATACATGAACAGAGTACGTACGTAAGTACATACATAAATCAAATTAAGCACAAAAGCTGCTCAGCGAGGCGTATGCTTTAACTTTTGACTCGCCGCCAAAATGTGCACTTCATTTAGTTTCATTATATGCGAATTTTTTTTATGGCCCACTGTGTGTGTGTTAGCTTGAGTGTTTGTGAATGTAACATTAGCAAAAGTGTTAGAAATCTAAAGCATTAACTGTAAGCTAACAGGCATAATTTATCCTTCTAACATTTGTAAGCTTTACAATTCGTATCTCTATGTCTCTCTCTCTCTCTCTCTCTCATCACTGCTACTCTCTGGCTAGCTGACATTGAACTGTGTCAGTGGCAGCAGCAATAAAAAAAAGCGTGTAATGGGCCGGGCTGCTGCGTCTGCGCACGCTCTTTCTGCTGCTGCTGTTGTTGTTTTGCGTTGCGTTGCGCGGTTAGCTTGGCCTGCCCGTTTCATTGTTTGTTGTTTTGTGTGTTGCTGGCGGATAACTTTGCTGCCTGCCAACTGCGGCTGCGGCTGGCTCCATCAGTCGTCGTCGTCGTCGCAGCCGCGTCGCGTTGTTCATCTTGTCTCTTTGCTGTTGCCTGATCGACGCGCGCTTGCTTTGCTTGCTTGCTATTTTGCTTTTATTTTTTTTCCTTGTTCCTTTTGTGCGGTATAACAGAAAGCCAAGCCAAAATAAAAATATTAACAAGAATTAATTGAACATTTACGGAGTTGTTCAATAATTTGTTTAAATTTATGGCATTATGGATAATACGCAGTGTTTAATGTGAATATTGTGTATGTGTGCGTGTGCGTGTGTGCTTTAAAGAAGATCGTGATCAACCAACACAAGCATGGATAAACAAGGAATCGACTGGGATTACGCTTATGTCAGCTGTCATCGACGCCTCTTCCTGTGCATAGCAAAGGTGCTTACGCTCTCTATTCAAATTGCTCTCTTTACTGTTGTATACTCCCACTTATGAACATTTTTGGCTAGCCTTAACTCTTTCTCTCTCACACTTACGCACTGTTTCTTTCATACGCCGCCAACTCTCATTTCTTACTATGTATGGACTTTCTTAAGTTTTGTCTCCAATTACTTGGCTTTGGATTTGTGAGGCTGCGGTTTTTATCTGCATTATCTGTTCAGCCCTATCCCTAGTCCTACCCCCCTCCCCTTTACATTCTTATACCCTCTCTGTTTTCGACAGCCACCTGTGGTGCCTGTCAGTCCCTCTCGCTGTTTGACGTTGATTTTAGATTCTCTTGCACTTTGCTTGCCCCCATCACTTTCAGTTGCAGCCGCCGTCTGGTGTGCGTTGTTGATTTTCTTGATGCTGTTATTGGTATAGATGTTGTTGTTGGTTTTGATGCGCTATTTATAGACACGCTTCATTGGTTTTTGTTGCTTTTCCTTTCACCTCTGCTTTATCTTTACCTTTAACTTTAGCTTTTGCTTTTGCTTTTGCTCAACTCATCTCAGTTTAGCTTAGCTCAGCTGTCAGATGCAAACCTGCCGCTGACTTTCAGTTACTTTTGCTACTTCTCGCTCTCTATCTACCTATTCTTCTTTAGAACCATGCTTATGCGTGCGTGCGTGTGTGTGTGAGTATATATAAATATTTACAGCACAGCTAATATACTACTTTAAAGCTTGAGAAAGCTTTGTTGACCGCTGAGCAGCAAGTTTATTTATTTACATACAAGATGTTCTATGCCTTAGTTGCTGTGTATATACATAAATTCATACATAAATATAAGAAGAATGAGATAAAACATCGTTGGGGCTTAACTACTATTTTAAGATTATTACCTAGATACTAAACCGAAGACAATAAAGCTTCTTTTTCATAGCATTGTATGGTTAAATAAAAGCGTTATGGTATGAATAAAGGAAAGAAAGTGGTTTATAAACCACTTTTATTCAAATACCTAAACAAGGTGGCAACACTCAGCGATATACATAGGTATGTATATCAAAGAAACCGTAAACATTATTGTGTGCCTATCATTTTTGATGTACTATGCACAAGCAACAGAGCATAAACCGTTAGTTGCCAAAGTTCTTGCAGTAGCTAGCAGCACGACGTTAAGTTGGCTGCGCCTCAGTTATTCATTTAAATCGCAGTCAATTGTTATTGCATTTATCACGTTTTGAAGTGGTTTGGCAATCTGTTTGTCTTTTTCCATTATTTTTCAACTTGATTCACTTAAGCAGCTGTTTTCTTCCTTCTTTTTGTTGACTCAACCACCAATCGAACAAAACAAAATAACTCATCCAAGTTTTTCGTAGTAACGCTGAATGTAAATTTTAGATCGACATCTCATTTGGCACCCAAATTGTTTTTTTTTTGTTGTAATATGCATATGCTAGTATGTGTACAGGGGGGGGGGGGGAATTCGCGAAGTTCAAGTTAGTAATCTCATCTCCTCCCTTTTCCCCACACTTTGTAATTCACCTCACCGAATCACACCGCACACAAAGCGGAAGCACATTAAATGTGCTTTTTCAGAGCAATATTTATGTTTCTTTTTTTTCATTTATTCATTTTGTGTTTTAAAGCTATGCGAAAATGTGCGTGTCCGTCCCTACAAACTCCAGCCTCCGCCCCTCTGCCCACACTTCCACAAGTGTTGCAGCTAACACTTGGTCATGCGTCCGGAGTCCATTTCCGGTAGTTGTTGTTGTGGAAACATGCCGACTATCTGCAGCCCCGGATGAATCGTTTGTTGGTGTTAAATGCGGCAATCTGTCAGTAATATCCTACATCCCGTGTGCATTCTTCGCTCTCGTTTGCAAATTGCTGATAACAGGATAACGGACAAAATACATAAAACTCCGAAGAACAGGACAAGCCAGCACATGCAATAAACACTCTTATAAACGTTGAAAGAAAACCTAAGCCGAAACTAAAATTTCAACTTTTCATTCATGTTTGCAAGCAACAGCTTTAAATGTTTATTGCTAAAGCTACTTTCGAACTGTTCATTCATTTTTAGCTTTTGCTGATGCCAATCGTTATATGTTAATATTGTGTTCTCAGATTATTCACAATCTATATTGAATGCTTACTTATTTTGCATTTGCAAATATCATGTTTAACGTTTGGCGTTTGATTAATTTCAAAAACGCGATACGTGTGATCAAGCTGATTGGCAGCCGGAACTGCATGAACTCGATTGAAAAGATCTTTTGCATTGATAACTAATACATGCTTGAATACTAAACTGACAAAAAATGGTCAAAGGACTGTAAAAAAAACTCTTTTAAAGCTTCCAGAAGCTTTCAGAAATTCCAAAAATACTTTCACATTTCAAACTCGATTAATCTTTAAGAATCACATTTCTTGAGTCGAGTATTCAAAGATATTTCTACTTGATTCCAGATTATTTGTACTTGATTCAAATATTTAATACTCATTTGAAGTAGTTCTTAAGTCCAGAATATATATTACTTTGTTCTCTTTGTGTCAAACTCAGAAAAACAAGAAGTTAAAATCAAGAATTTGTTACTTGTTTCTCTTGTGTTGTTTCTATATTCAGTTTCACTTACTTCAATATTTCTTTAAAATTGAAACCCCTTTTGAACCGCTTTTTTCTTTTGGTATTTCATACAACTGGTTGCAACTCTGGTTCTGAATCAGAACCGGCTACAAAACTGTCATGCAACAGTCAATTTAAGCATTATACTCAACTTCAATCTTGCCGTTGTCGTTGCCGTTGCCGTTGCTTCTTCTATCTTCGTTTTTATCTTTGATGATATACTGCGCATGCTTTAAAGCGTTTTACAGTTTACAGAATGTTTCTCCATGTTGTTGCTGGTTGTTAGTTTGCATGCGCAGTTATGAGTGCTTTTTAAAGAAACAACGTTTCACTTGTTGCTCTATTAACTTGCTTCAAAGAGCTAATGGCCAATAATTTAAGGCACCGCACGTACCGCCTGCTATTCGACGCCGTCGCAACCGGAAATGCTGTTCTCTTAACACACAACCTTTGTCTATGTGTGTGTCTATGTGTATGTGTGTGTGTGTGTGTTGAAGCAACGTTCGCTTAATTGACGAAACAATCTTCTACTCAACAACAACATTTCTAAGAATATATTGTTTAACAATTTAACCTCTAATGTTTATTTACAAGCAAACAATTTTACATTTATTTACTCAAAAAATAAATAAACAAAATAATACAAAACAAATTTACTCTTTTACCCAGCTTTTATATATTAAGCAATTGTTTTATAAAGTTTTTTCCAATACTGCTCGAAATATAATAAATAATATAATCTTAAGTGAAAACAGAAAACATTTTCAACTTTAAGATGTATGAAAATTTGTATTTTCGAACTTAAACTCTAGCATTTCTATTCTTGGGTATCGAAAATCGATAGAACATGATTTCGATAACTTTATAAAACACAATTTAAATATGTTAAGCGCTTCTTCAGCTTTAAGCTCTTTCATAAGCTGAATAAGATATATGTTGTGATAAGCCCTTTTTATACCCTTAACCCATTGGAAAATGGGTAAAAAGAGTATGTTTTTGTGCAAAAGTATGAAACAGGCAGAAGGAAGCATCTCCGATCCCATAAAGTATATATATTGTTGATCAGCATCAACAGCCGAGTCGATATAGCCATGTCCGTATGAATGAACGCGTCGATTTCAGAGACTATGAGAGCTAGAAACTCCAGATTTGGAACATAAGCTCGGCTAATACCTAGGCAGTATAAGTTTGTTTCACATTTTTGATAACCCTTCCCGTTTCCGATACACACATGTGATCGATAACAATAAAATCTTGGATTTGAAAAACTTGCAAATGGAATTTGAAAGTATAGACGAATTAATGACAATCTGTAATATTTTTATTTAAATCGGTTAAGAAACACCGGAGATATGGAGCATTAAAGTTAAGTCAAGTTCACACACATACTTGCAAGCACTGCCTGTACGCGTAAAGTATAGGGTTCAGGGTGACGTCTAGTCTTGACTAGAGCCTTCTACATGTTTCGTTTAGTTTAGGGCACAAAAAAGTGAAAGTTAAAGCAACAACAAGAAAATAGCGACAACGCAGCTTGAAGTTGTTGACTCAAATTAGAGGCAGCCTCGTTTATTAAAACTGACCTGGTCTCAGCACACAAACATACAAAAGATATATATGTATATGGCGTCATGGTCTTGATCGGGTTCACTTTAGCATGCAATTTACATGAAATTGAATTTCGTTAAATATACAGTGAAAAAGTTTCGGACCCAAGTTGATATGACTCTTCTGCGGTTACTTGAATCATCAATTTTGATTTGGGTTGGGAATAATCTACTTGTAAATGAAATATATTTGTTGATTATTGAAATGAGCAACATTTTGAGTTCAGTTTGCAATCTTCGGCAGGCTGACAAACAAATTAAAACTTCAAGCTGAACTTTCTCGTTAATATACGTATGTCATGCCATCGCTTTATCATCTGCTGATGCGGCTGCTGCTGCTGCTGTTGCTACAGCCTGAGGCAGTGTGTTGTATTATCAATGATTTCGTGGAAACAATGGGCGACCGAGCACAAAACAAATGAAATGAAATTAAAAAGATGACGCACTCACAATCGAAGCCTGTCGGAAATTGATCGTCTTTACCAAAAGCGACATCTCTTTACACTCAGAAAAAAAAAATGACGTGATATATTCTTAATATATCTTATGCTCTTATAAGTCAGTTACTTAATTACAACTGCTGTTTATCATAATACGTGGAAATATATTTTATCAGACAGACGTTCTTTTACTCGTTTTGGCTCGAGATGTCGTGTTCGGACACGTCATTTCATCACGAACACTAAAAAAAAGAGTGAAAAAAAATTATGAATTTAAAGATTAGTGTAAAAATTTCACGTAAATGGAAACAACAAAGCTTCAGAGATTTTATATTGAGGTAGAGTTTTTAAAAATTGAAAGCCAATTTGACCAATTCCAAAAAAAAAAAAATCATATTAAAACTTGCTTTTAAAACACATAATTAATCTGTTAGATAATGAGAAAAAGTCTTTGATATGATATGTGCCATTATTTCTCTCAGTGCATAGGTGTAGCCGTAGTGTAATGTGTATTTGATGACGACACTAATGCTCTAACCTCCTGAACGCTGCGACTGCGACGTCAACTGCGACTGCAACGGTGACATATTGGAGAAGACAGAGAGAGAGAGATAGAGAGAAATCCGAAAAAGGTATGACTCAAATTGTTGGTATGCCAGGGCGTCGAAATAGCAACACGTTTTTTTTTTACCAAATCGGCGCATGCGTTGTTGATTTGGCTTCTAAGAATTTTCAGTACCTAAGCCGCGATCGGAGATCCGTTTTCAACTGTTTTACTGTTTGAATGTTCGTCTCACTCCCGCTCTCTCGCTTCGTTTTTTAAACATTTCGTTCGTTGGTTCGTTCGTTCGCCGCTCGGGGGCTATCCCCGATGCAATTCAGTTCAATAAAGTTCGTTAACATGAATCGTCCGTCGGCTCCAGCGGCTAGTCATCACAATCGTCGACGTCGAAGTCGAAGTCGCAGTCAGCGTTAACAGCGGCAGCGCTTTGCTATCAGCATATGCCTTTGTCTGACTATTGCTGTTTGTTGTTATTGTTATTGCGCTTCGCTGTTGAATTCGCTGGCGATCGACTGCGTTTTTGTGTTTCGTTTCGTTCGTTTCAGTAATGAAAGCAGCTTTGAAAGTGTTGTGTCGCGAACTGTTAAGTGTCGCCAACTGCATATCGATATACCGTTATCCCTTATAAGCTTGCCTTGTGATTTTTTTCTTGTGTGCGTGTGTGTGCGAAAGCGAACTAAAGTGCAAAAATGGTGCATTTGTATCAGCGTCGACGCAATCGAGATCAGGTGGGTGTTGTCATTAGTTAATTAGTCGATTATGTCACAACTAAACCTTATCGCCGTGACAAGTAGCAGTTGAAGAGGGGAACGCCAACGCACGAGCGCGTTTATCGCAGGAGAAATATCTTATTAGCCAATTACTACTCGCAAAACAAAAACGCATGAATGAATCGTGAAACTCAGTTCCGAGAACATACTTCAAAGCCAAAATTGTCGTATGAAAAGTTAATGGGCAAAAAGCTTGCGCTGCTGCAATACACAGCAACAGCAACAACAGCCCAAAATAAATTTGCTGCTGATGCTACTGCTACGACTGCACTTAATTAACAAACAAATCAATTCGAAGAAATTTTGTGCGCAACTAAAACCCAATCAAAATCGGATTAGTGTCGCTTCTGTGCGTAACTTGACATTACTCGGTATTCGCCGCCCCGCATGCAACAACCAAATGTTTGCACACAAACCCCCAACATATATATATATATATATGTGTGTGTGTGTGTGTGTGTAAATAACCCACATGTCGAAATTAACATTAATCCAACACATTTTGTGCTTGTGCTGACCTTTTAAACTATTTGATAATCGTCTGTCAAAAGCTAAGCTCTTGTATCCAATCAATTAGTTAAGAAGCTTTACTTTAATATAGCCAAAAGGGGCAAACTAAATACTATACATATATGATATATGTACCTTATAAGTTAAATGTATGTTTCTTCTGTATATATAACCCAAAATCAAGTTCGTTATCTTACGCTTCTTCACACTTTTCTCAACCTTAATAGAACAGCATAATTTTACATTGATTTTTCTTATTCCTTATGTCAAATTATTGTTTTAAATTAAGATCAAAAGTTCTTGAAACATATTTCGCAAGTTTCAAAAGAAAATTTTCTCTTTAACTCAGGAACCGCAATAGTTAAAACTTATATTATACGTTTATCTTTAATAATAATCATTAGTTTTAAATAAAAATTATTTTTAATATAATTAGAAAGTAATTATTTACGGACTCTATTTTCCTTCCTCTATTTATATATCTTATGCGGAACCCTCAAACTATATATATATACATATATATATATATATATATATATATATGTATATTATACATATACATACATTTATACATATTCCCTTTCTTATCGAGTTTTTGTTTTTATTATTTAGGGGTTCTGGCAACTCCCATCGAATCGATAATGTGGGTTAAGATTACGCAAATCAACACAAACAATGAACGAAGAGAGAGGGAGACAGAGAGAGAGAGAGAGGGAGAACAGAAATTCAGATTATCTGAAAACATAACAATTTCGGTTTATCTTTGTCAAATGTGTTTTTATACCATAAACCCATTGAAAATGGGTAAAAAGGGTATAATGGTTTTGTGCAAAAGTATGTAACAGGCAGAAGGAAGCAACTCCGACCCCAAAAAGGTTATATATTCTTGATCAGCATCAACAGACGAGTCGATATATCCATGTCCGTCTGTCCGTATGTATGAACCCGTCGATCTCAGAGACTATAAGAGCTAGAGACTCCCGATTTGGAAAATAAGTTCGCCTAAGCCCTAGGCAGTACGAGTTTGTTATTCCAATTTTAGATAACTTTGCCCGTTTCCGATATACACATGTGATCGATAACAACAAAATATTGAGCAGTAGTTTGAAACATTCGACGAAATAATGACAATCTGTGAATTTTTATTGAAATCGGTTGAGAAACACCGGAGATATGGCGCATTGAAGATAAGTCAAGTATGAACTATACGCGTACACACACACATCCTTGCAAGCAGTGCCTGTACGCGTAAAGTACAGGGTTCAGGGTATCATTAAGTCGAGTTTTCTCAACTAGAGCCTTCTTAGCTGTTTTTTTTTATATTTTGGTTAAGTTGTAATCGCTAACTAACTATCTATTACGCTCAGTGTATTTAACGACTCATTCGCGTATGTCAATTATTGTGCATTATTAACTTCATATATATATATGTAGTGTGTATAATGACGTCAGTTACTATAATAATATTAATGACCATCGTCACGATGTTCGTTGGGAAAGTAAAAATTACACATGAACAATATATCTATATATATTTATGTGTGTATATAAATCACGGTTGAACTGTTTAATTGTTTATAGTTTGGCGTCAGCAATGGCAATAAATTGCACTCAAAGGCGAAATACTTTTAAAGTTAAAATATAGCAAAAACAATAATGAATACAATGTATTACAGAACTGGACAAAATGTTTAACGAATTGACTGATGATGATGAATGATGGATTTGGAGACATCTCCATTCTATACCAACAAACATCAACAAAAACATTTTAAATTGATCTATATATATAAATATATATATTATGTCAAAATGATTAACACTCAATGATAAGACAATAATAAGACAAATTAATGCCAGTATATATAGATAAGCAAACCAATAAATGATTTAAGTACATATTTTTTCTGATGATGATATCATGTGTAAGAAAAACTGACTTTTAATTTGTTTTATTGGTTTTTGTTTTGTTTTGTTTTTTTGCAGGCTGTCAAACAATTCATTGATCTCTGCAACAATTTGGGCTCAACATCAGCAGCCGCTGCCGCCGTTGCCTCCTCCCCGAACGCCAATATCATCACCAACAATACACAACAACAACTACAACAACATCAAATACCAACAACATTAACATTCGCACACGAAACATATACAACAACAGCAACGTCAACGTCAGCAACAGCAACAACATCATCATCAGCAACTGCTGCTGCTGCTGCTGCTGCTGCTTCAACTACAGCTTTGCCCATCAGGCGTAACATATCGCACACGACAGCCGTCAAGTTTTTGTACGCCCGCAAGTTTGATATACCGCGTGCCGTATCCTTGTACGAGCAACATGAACAGATACGCCAAAGGGAATACCTATACAATATTGATCCCGATGTGGAACCATTGTACACCGAATTGCAAACTGGCAAGTTCACAATACTGGTACGTAAATACAAACAAAAACCACATCTTGGGTTCATTGGTAACAAGTATAATATCTCACACAATTCATTGATTAAAGGTTTCAAGTAATGCAAATGCCTTTAAAGTGTCTCAAATGTCAGCAAGAAACACAAATTTCAACTTCTTAATGACGAAAAAGCGAAAAAAAAAACATTTTGTTATCAAAATTCAAACTACATACATACATGCAAATATCTGTTTGTACACATGAATATTTATTTTTGTATTTCTCTACTCTGTTTGAACATTTTTAGCCGGCTCGAACATTGTCGGGAGCTGCGATTGCGTTGTTCACGGCCAATCGGCATAGCCCGTTGAGTGCATCGCATACGACAACATTACAGGGTATTGTCTATCAGCTGGATTGTGCGCTACAGGATACGGAGACGCAGCGTGCTGGACTTGTATTTATTTACGATATGAGTAGCTCGAAATATTCCAATTTTGATTATGATCTATCGCAAAAGATTCTCACATTGCTCAAGGTAAGTTTGACATTTTTTTTCGTTGCATACTTTTTGGCTGCACTTGAAAAATACAAAACTCAACGTCTGCTGCAAACTTTTGCAAAAGTCTCATTCAAAGCTTTAGCATTAAAGTTTGAGGCTGAATGGAGGATGTGGCCCACAAATTCACAAAAGCGTGCCATAACAAATTGGAATACTTCTGTACATATGTGTGTGTATATAATCTTATATGCATCTATTGTGCATTTAGTTTGAACGTTGGAACTTTTATGTGCCTTCAAGCTGAAAATTTTTGGTTTCATTTCGTTGGTTACGCTATACTCTCTCTCGCTCGCTCTCTCGGTCTAGCAAAGTATATGTCGCTTTATATAGTGTATAAAACATTAAAATAATCGTCAAGCTTTCTTAAACCTAGCTGAAAACGTGAATTAAAAATGCAATCTAATTTTACTTTGATTCGTGGAAAGACTAATCGCCCACCCCTTTCGCCCACCCCTTTCGCCCACTTCGTTAACCAATTTCAACGACACAGCTAACAGATATTTGTAGCTGCTTATTGCTGTTAGCCAACTGTTTATTTTTTCTAACTTTTTTTTAGAGACCAACGCGAGGGTGGGGTTGTGTGCGTTGGAAATCCACTTAACATTTGCATCGGTGCCTGATTTCTGTTGAATGCTGCGAACGCTCGTTGAGCTCTGCAGTTGATTGGGTTGCCAGTCTGGCTAGGAAACCAGGCCCCATATGCTGTTCCGTTGAAAAATATGCTAATAAAAGAGCGACTCGGAAATCCTTGTGAGCCAGAGCAAGAGATTTCAACTGAAATAGCCAAGCTTAATAACCAACATTCATATTCCATGTATGCATATTAAGGACGCCCACACACACACACACACACACACACAGAGAGATAAACGCCTACACACTCATGTGTTTGTGTGCCTTTTATTTCGCCTACGCTTATGCGTAGGCCACACGTGAACAAACATAAGATGTATGTATGTATGTATGCATACATCATAATAACGCACTTATAAACAAATGGTGGAAGTTTATAAAACTGGAATATATATAAAAATGGCAACGAGTCATAAAAGCAGGTGAAATGCTTGATAGAAAAATTTCATATAACTGCTTTAAAATCAAAACGCAAAAAAAGCGCTCAACAATAAAATAATTTGCGGGGGCAACTAAGTAGCGACGAAAGCAGCTGAGCTAAAAAAACAGAGAGAGAAAGAGGGAGCGAGAGAGCCTACAGAAAATTGAGAACAGCTCTTGGGCTGCCGTGCGTGCATAAGAGAGTGCGAGAGAGAGAGAAAGAGAGAGGGGCATGGTAAAGCGTTGTGAAATTTTAATAGCTATCGGAAGTACGATACTCGTTTTGGAAACGCTATAAAAGATCAAAGAAAAGTTTGAATAAGTAGAAAAAATGAATTTGTATACAAAAAAGGTTATTCTAGATAGAATTTTGTTTAAATTGTTAATAACAGTTATTTAATATGCTTTCTTCAGTACAGTAAGGTAAAAAAAAAAACGAAAGCTCTTACGTTTTGACATAGACACATGCGCAACATTACGCATACGCAGCGTATGTTAGGTTGAAAGCGTATATAAATATTTAGACATGAATATATGAGAGACAGAGAGATTACCTGAATATATGCGATCGTTAAGTATATTGCGTGTCAGGCACATTCAAAACAGCTGCTTCCGACCATACACACACACACACACTCACTCACAAGCAGTCATACCTGACACTTTTTTCACTCTCGGTTTTTTTCATTGTAGTGCGCGCCTCTCACTCTCAGCAAGTCAATTTGCACTCTCTCTCTCTCTCTCTCTGTCTCGCTGCTCTCGTAACAAAAGCGCGCGCGCCGACGCTTGAGGCTATATTTTGCTTGATTAACTAATTCAGTTGACGAGTTCTAGTCGAACGTAATAGATTGATTCATAAGCAAAGAAAAAACAACAACAACAAAAACGAAAGAAAAAGTCAAACGTCGTTATGTGTGTATGTCGTGCGTCGTTTCGTATTGTTTCGTTGTGCATTGTGCCGGCTCGTTAACCGTTTCCGTTACGCCCTGTCATTCGAGGTATCTTACTCCCCCCCCCCCACACACACACATCCAGCCACTTTGTCGTTGTTTAACGACAATTGGAAGCAAACGTGCGTAGTTCGGTAGCTCTTAAAGTATTTTGTTGTTCTTATTGTGTGTGTGTGTGTTGTTGTTGTTGCTGAACTTCGAATTTCTACGACAAACAAATAACAACAACAACAACTTTACTACGGACTTTATGTAGGTAGCAACACACATTTAACTCAACTCACTTATCAAAAAAAAAAGTGTATAGAATTGGTATTGTTATTTTTAGTGTGTTCACCCACTCACTCACATATATACATATGTATGTAAGTATACATGCGCATATATATTGAGAGCAGAGTGTTCTTTCAATGCTCAGTTGGCTTAAAAAACAAAATACATTTTGCGTTGATATTTTTTTTTTCGTTTGTTATTTTTACAACGTGCGCTTTGCTTGTTGTTTTTCTTGCTGTTTCTGCCTGACATTGAGGCAAAACGTTCAGATGTTTATACATGTACATATGTACATATATACGAGTGTTTAAGTTGTTTGTGAACTTAAAATGCAAATTCAAAGTCAACAAATCGAAGTTATGCGCTATTATTTACCTTATATTGTTGTACTATTTTTTTTTTATCTTAATTTTTTTTTTGTACAACAATTCATGATTATTATATGCACATATATTTCGTATAATTTCAATTGAGTTTTAAATATGTTTTTTATTATTTTTTATTTCTTGTTGTTGTTTTGTCGTTTCCGCATTTTGAGAGCGTTGAGCAAGTCGAGACACAAATCATGTAGGCGTTTGGGGTTTGTGCCAAGGCTAAAGTAACTGTTTATAAATTGCATAAATCTGTGACACACTGAAAACTTCAAGATCATATGTACTGTACGTTTTTTGTGTTTTTTTTTCTGAGTGGTTTTGGCAACCCTTATTTTATAATCGTTCGCTTTGTAGCAGCCCTGGCGTTTAACACCTACAACCTACACAAAATGGGACAGCTGCAAAAATTGCAACCATGCACGGACATGCAATGCCAAAAGTCCAACCAAAATTCAACCCTCAGGTGGCAGACGCAAACCCGCTCTGTAACAGAAGCAACCCTAAACAGTCCAGTCAGCCGTTTAGTTATCGGTTTATTTTTGGCCCAGGGTGGTGGTGAGCAGCGTGTGTATGTCTGAACAGTGAAAAAGCAACTCTCTCTCTCTCTCTCTCTCTTTACACAACAATCTCGCACCTAATACTCTCTCGATTGTTCAAACGCTCTCTCTCTCTCTCTCTCGTTCACTGCCTGAATCACGCTTGTCACTTTCATTGCTGCTGAAAGGAGGTGGTGGTGGGCGAGAGAGAGAGTGACAGAGAGTGGTGTGGAGTGGTGGTGTCGGCGGCGGCAGAGCGCGCCTGCGTCAAGAACGCAACGTTGGACGGTGGCGTCGTGTGTGTGTGTGTGTTTTTGCCGTTTTTACCGTTTACCGCTGCTGTTGCCTTCAAAGTCGCAAGCAGAACATCACAGAAGCAGCAGCAGCAGCAGCAGAATTGTTAGAGGCCGACAAATAGACGTAGTTTAGCTCTCCACGACGACGCGCAGCAAACAACAAAGTTTACCGTTAAAAGCTAACTAATGAATTATAAAATCTTATAAATGAAATAAAACATAACGTAAACGAAATAAGCTATCAAATAGTTGATCGAAAATCAAAAAACTAAAATCAAGCTTCAATGAGATAAACAATAATAGACAGTTGTCTATATACATATAGTTTTTGTTTTATTTTTGAATAATCTTTTTTTTTTGTGACACTGCGTAAAGTGAGAACCGTTATATTCGACGGCCAAAAGAAAATTGTAAGCATACAAAAAAAAAAGAAGAAAAGCGTATAAAACGCATTTGTATGCGTATATATCGCGTCTGTGCCTCTCACTGTCAGAGTGTGTGTATATCTTAATGTGTGTGTGTATGTGCTTGAACATAAGCTGAATGCTGTCACACGGCTGCTGTAAGTGCTACAATTTGTTGCTTAAACATACACACACACACACACACACATACACACAAAAACAAATCCAATAAGTGCCGCAACTTTTGATCGCCAGAGGGTCTAGCGAGAATAATATCTACAAGTGCAAAAAAAAAAAAATAAAATAAAATAATATATACAAAATTAGATGAAAAAAAGTCGCCGCCGCTGTTCGCACGTCCGTTGTTCGCTGTCTCTGCTCTATTCGCCACCGCTGCCGCCCCGCACGTCCGTCCTCTGTCGTTGCGTTAAACTTTGTTGTTGCTCTTGCTGTTGTAGTAATTGTGACTGTGACTGCAAAGCACCGTTGTCTGTCTGTCAATCGTCTGTTGTTTTGTTTTCATTTCACCCACTATATGTGTGTGTGTGTGTTCGCGTGTGTGATTGTATGTGTGTGCTTATTCTTTTTGGGGTTTTTGTTTTATGCATTTCTATTTCACTTTACAATTTCCAATTTTGTTTTTTTTTTTTTGGGATGCATCATTTGTGCAATTGTGTAACCGTCAAACAAACAACAACAACAATATAAATAACAATACCAACAGCAACAACAGTGAAAAATCTTATTATATAAACAACAACAACAACAGCAACAATCTCTCAAATATAGTAAACCAACAAAAAATTACAAAAATTGCCAATTGAAAAAACGAAAAATCAGAAACAACAAACCCTCGTCGTGTTTTCGAGCAGCTGGTCGCTACCTACCCCTCCCCCCTCAATGAATTTAGCTTTTAATTGTGCGAACATATTCTTCAAACAGCCCAAAAACAACTACAACAAAAGCGTGTTTATAAGTAATTAACCAGACGAATCGGACAAAATTCACAGGTACTAAAAGATACATAGTATAATAACCCTTATTAAATTCATTGAGATACTAACACTTGAGAGCTTTATTAAATGATATAGTAGTGCGATTCAATTCGATTTAGACATGTTTCAAAGTATTTTTAATGAAACTAGTATGATTTTATGGGTAAACAAAGAAGTATTAAAATTATGATGTTTGTTTTTTTACATATTTTGCGAATAACCCAACAAAACAGGAAGAAAAAAACATTTAATGAGCATTTGCTTTATGAATTTATTGTAAAGTTCTTAAAGAATTCATTAGAAAAACATTTATTATGAATAAATCAAGTGGTCAACATGTAATGATTAAATAAACATTTTATGAATCAATTCCGAGAAGCAAGAACAAAATAATCAAACGAATTATTGAAATTAAAGTAATAGGCGTATTAATAACTTTTTTGTTTCCTGGAAATTCTTACAAAAGTTTATCCTAATCTAACCCAATCTCTACTCATACTATAGTACATACCCAAAAACTGTTTAAGAACCAAAGAAAGAAACTCAATTTCAAACAGTTTCTAAGTTCTAAAGTTATTTCAAATACAATTCCAATCAAGTCCAAGAAGTACCGAATACGAGTACAAAGTAATCGGTACCCAAAGCTTTGCTTGTTGGCTCAAACTGACAGGTGATGCGACAGAAATGTTCGTTTTCATTATTATTATAATTATTATTAATATGGCATTGTCTAAGTGAGAAAAAAAGCAGCTGCTGCCAGTTGACAAAATCAAACCAGAACAACGATGATGACTAAATAAATAAGTTAAAGCAGAAATCAGATTCTCAATGAATTCACAGCTGTTTGGGCTTTTAACACTTTTGATTTATGGCCACACATTGATTTTATTCCATTTTCATTTGTCTTTCGTTCCGTTCGTCGTTTTGTTCCCCTGCCAACTCCTTCTACGCTTTGTTTACACTCACACATAAATGTATTTATAAGTATAATATGGTCATAGCAACAAAATACCATGAAATAAACCTCGAAACAATTAATAATTAATGGATCGGGTCAGAGGGTCGACCAACAGGTACCGCAACACACATAGAAACAAACAAACTGTTGAACTCTTGACAAACAAAACCAAAAAAAAAATACAAATTTTCTTTATGCAATTTGTGTAGCTGAAAAAAATATATGAGAATCCTCTTATGAAAGGGATACAACTTTTAAAAAAGAGCTTTCTTGTTGTTTTTTTTTCATTTACCTCCTTGTTAATTCAATAGTTATACACGGAAAAAGCTTGTAAAGTAAAGTAAAGCGCAGTTTTTTTACGTTAAAATATTTTGCATGCGCAGAATTTTATTAAAGGGGAACAAGTAAGAAGGTTCTAGGGGACTTGAAGATACCCTGAAGCCTCTACACAGTCAGTGCATGCAAGTATGTGTGTGTGTGTGTGTGTACTGCATACTTGACTTAATTTGAATGCTCCATATCTCCGGTGTTTCTCAACCGATATCAATAAATTCAATCAACAATCAATTCAGATTGTCATTATTTTGTCTAATGTTTTAAACTGCATCATCAAGTTTTCCAAATTCAAGATTTTATTGTTATCGATCACATGTGTATATCGGAAACGGGACGAGTTATCGATAATTTAGCTTATGTTCCCAATCTGTAGTCTCTAGCTCTTATATATCGACGCGTTCATATATACATATACGGACAGACGGACTATATCGACTCGGCTGTTGGATGCTGATCAAGAATATATATACTTTAAGGGGTCGGAGATGCTTCCATCTGTCTGCTACATACTTTTCCACAAAACCAATATACCCTCTTTACCCATTTTCAAGTTTTTATTTAACTCTCTCTGATAATTCAATAGTTACACAAGGAAAAAGTTTGTATTTAAAAAGTGGAAAAATAAAACGCAGGTTTTTTTTTCCGTTGAAATATTTTACTTGTGCAGAATTCGAGTATAAGGAAAAACAACATTTTCGGGGAAAAATACTCAATAAAAATTCCCAAGCGCCGAACAACAAAACAGAGCAAACAATGATGAGAAAATCAACATTTGTGTTGAATCAGTGATTAAATACAAATAGTTATTATTAATGAATATACAACAGTACATACACATGCACACAATAAATAAATAAATAAATGCAATAGAAGTATAACTGCGAAAAGCAATATTTACATAAAGTTTTTTATTTGTATTTGTATTTGTATTGTTATTTATTTCTTATTGGCAAATTGGCGTCGGTTTGTCGATATCCGGCGCTTACTCACTGATTAGACAAAACCAACAACAACAATAATAATATTATTTTTCTGTTCTTGTTGTTATTATGATTCCTGATATATATGATATATATATATATATATATATCCATACTATCTGTCATATCCATCTATCTATTCATCTATCTGTCAGGCCATCTCACCGTTTTTTGATTGCTCTTTGCTGGTGCGTCGCGCCTTTTTAGGTCGACAGCAGCAACAACAACAATTTCGTTTCCTGACCAAAGCCGGCTACAAGCTTAAAACGCTTTTACCAATTTTGGTCATGGCTAATTTCGCATACACACACACACCTACATATGTACATATACTTATTTTTATTGGAGAGTTTTTATTTATTTTTTTCATAGTTTTTGAATATTTTTTCCATATGTCATGTGCTGCCAGTTGGCCAGCTCATTGTCTTGGCCAGTGTTTTGGCTTTTTTGGGCAGCACACAAACACACATATTTACATACCCAAATGTGACCACATGCAAAGGCAAAACCAATCAAGATTGAATTAATGAAAACGAAACGGAAGATTAACACTCAAATTCTTTGATCGTTCATACTCTGTGACAACTAAATGATATATACATATATATATATACCTGATTCCAGACCACACTCATTACCTATCAATGTTAATTTAGTTTATGTATGCGAAAATCTCACAGAACTCATTAACAGACGCTTAACATAATAAATACTTGTTTGCTTATGGTGTTAACAGTGCGGCCATCTTTACAAACAGCTGATAAATAACCGTGGGTATCTACAGAAACAGCTGATCAATACTTATTCTGTACAATTGTTGTGCATTTTACAGTTTATTTATTTGCTCATTGAAAAGTCGAACTGTTTCCTATCTTCTTTTTTTTTGTAATATAAAGAACGCCATTTGGCGAATAAATACTTGAACTACACGCTTCTTTAAAGCGGATTTAAATGTAATGACTTGTTTCTTTTGATTCTTTATGCTACTTTAATTCGCATTGCAAAAGAAAATCTCATTTTATCATTTTGAAAATACATTGAACTCAACGGTTCTGTTATCAAGAATCTTATCTTAGTTTTGCAATCTTAAACCAATATTTATCTGATGGTCAACATCAGCAACACATTTGACATCGTTTCTTTTGCGTTCTAGTGATGAATCATAGTAATTGGGATAGCCTTAAAGCTAATGTTGATTATTCATTTGAATGAGAAGCTGCTTATTCCAAGTAGATTTGAATCCAGCTGCTGCTGCTGCTGCTGTTGTTAGAAAGATCTTTTTCTCTTGCATCTTGCCACGACACAATGGGCGACAACAACGACAATTTAAAGTTGCATGTCGCATGCCGTGGCACGTAATGAGTGGAGGCAAGCGAGTGGAGTGCATAACATGTCCACTTGACGCACAACCTCTTCCATTCGGCTCCTGGGCAAGTGCCAGGTGGATGGGAGTAGACGTGAGGGCAAGCGGGAAGCAGCTTTTGAAGAGTTTGACTTTCTTTTGGACTGAATTGCAAACTGGCTGACAACACTTGAACAATAACTATGCGGTACGTGTGTAGGTGTATGTGTATGTGTGTGTATGTATGTGTGTATGTGTCTGTTTATTATATTCAGCTTAATTTTGCTGCCTGTTGTCGTTTTGGGGTTAAAGTCGAAGATTATGTCGATTGCCGTCGTCGTTGTTGTTGTGGCTTTTTTTTTAGCGACATAATGCTGCTTATTACGTTGCGAATATATATTTATTTGCCATCCGTATCGCTCAGGCTCTAACCTCAACAAAAAAGTGCTTCTAATGAAGTTGTGTAAAAACGTTTAACAGGTAGAACAAAAAAGTATATTCGATGCATATATTTCTATTCAATTCAATTTAGTTCGATTTATCGATAACCACCTCGTATGGCAAAGAGTTATCAATTATCGATAGCAATGCAAAAGCTTGTAACGGGCAAAATATAGCATATTCCCTAACGGTCATCAGTCTAACTGTCTGCTTTTATCGATAAATCTGTGCTTATTTTCAAGAGTTATCGATTATCGATAATAATTAAAGTCATTGTCTTAATAATTTAGCTTACACAGCTTTTATCGATAAATCTGTGCTTATTTTCAATAATTATCGTTTATCGATAGTAATTAAAGTCATTGTCTTAATAATTTAGCTTTCACATTGTATACCCTCACATTCGGACTCTAGTTAAGGGTATCTTCGAGTCAGGGTCTCTTTACTGGAACATTTGTTCTTGTTTATATTGCTAGCTTTTATCTGCCCGCGCACACATACAAAGAGAAAAAACACAAGTGTGCGTGGGTATGAACAATATGTTCTTGTTTGTGTTGTTGTATTGTAGTGCCAATAAAAAAATTAATTACTTTTATCTTTTTTAATTACTAATATTAAATTCGGCTTCGATTTCATTCGCATGTAACCCAGTGAAAACCTATACGTAATAAATGAGTTATCAAACTAGTTACATATATAGATATATCGAGCTGCGAACAGCGAAGAAAAACAAAAACAACCCTAAGCTAAACTGATTTATTAAAGCACATACTTTAATTATTAAGTGGAAATGCAACAAATGCTCTGAAACACGCAATGGAAACAGGCACAAAGCAACGAGGGACAAAACAAATGCAAAAAAAAAAAAATGCACAAACAAAAATGTACGTTCATTTCTCACGTATTCTTTGATTTGCACTCAAGCCAAACTAATTTCTGCATTGTGAACATCTTATTCCTGTATGCATGCAATATAACATTCATAGACGTATGTGTGTGTGTGTGTTGTAGTTTTCCTCGTGTGGATCAAACACCTAACAGCTGCAACAGTTAGAGAGAGAGAGAGAATGTCGAGAAAAACACGTTCGCAAAGCTTAACGGCGAGAAGAGAAGCAAAAAGTGTTGCCTACTTTGCTGCGCATAGCCTTGAAGCAACTGTACCACCAATACTATATACATGACAGCTACAAGAAGCATCAAAACGATAAACAAGAAATGAATTAAATTTCGCTTGAAAACGCAAATTGCGTGCTACAAACGTGGCAAAGGTGGCAACACTGGTGTAAACTGAGGCTGGTCGCTTTGGGGTTTCTTTTTCATTCATCTATATTACATTTTAGTTGGAAAAGTTCATTTGAAATATCGCAAAAATGACAGTATACTATAAATATTCAAGTTCATTGCATTTCAATTTCAAAATTTCCATGTAATTTTGTGGCACGTGGCAGGTGAATATGCAAACAGAGAAATGAAAAATTCCCAGAAAATGTAGTTAGTGTTTTAATTTAAATGGAATTCACTGCTGGATATTTGCAAAGCATAGTTTGCTGAATCGTGGCTGCATGGGTGTGTGGGTTGGTGGGTGGTTGGATTCGTGGATTCGTGGGTGGTTTGTTGGAAAACTCTTGGAATAGCTCGAAGCGTTCTTAGAACTGTTTTAAGGCCTTTAAATCTGGTCCACAAATACGTATGCTAAAAGTTCTTCGGTTTCGACTTGTTTCGTTGTTGTTCTTGTTGTTGTTGTTGTGTGGTTATCTTTGTGTTGTTATTCTTGTTGTAGGTCGCTGTGGGCGGTGCTTTTAATTAAACGGGCACATGCCACATACATAGTGAAACGTACTTGTTGTTGCTGTTGCTGTTGTTGTTGCTGTTGCTCTGCTTGCTGACCTTAATCGCCGTTCGCTGCTAGTTGCTGTTACCTATGTTTGTGTTTGTGTGCGTGTGTGTGTGTGTGCATGCATACAAACAAACATCTGTAATATAGGCAAAACGAGGCAGGTCTGTTCTGGCAGACAAGATGAGGAAAGGAAAGGAAATGCAAGGAAAGAAGGTGAATTGGCCAATAAACTGCGAATGAATGGCGTTGACACGAATACACATACACACACACACACACACACACACACACACACACACACACACACACACACACACACACACACACACACACACACACACACACACACACACACACACATATAGACATACATACAAACGTAAAGTGCAAACTCGCTAAACTGGAAATGGCCAGGCAAAAGTGGGTGGTGGGTGGTGGCTGAGGCGGGGCAGGGCTGGACTTGTCTGTCGGCGCCATTTTTTTGTATTTTTTGTGTTGCTATTGAAAAATGCCCGCAAAGAAAATTGCTCAACATAGTCTCTCTCGCTCTCTCTCTCTCTCGCTCTCCCTCTCGCTCTCTGCTCGATCCAACTGGGTGAAGGTTGTCTCGCATCAGACATCAGCATCAACATTCGCATTCGCATTCGAATCTGCAGCCGCAACAAATTCATTTCATTTCATTTCCGATTCATTTGCAAATGTGTCCACTTTATTATTTCTCCCTTGTTGCTCTTGTTTATACAACACTTAAACACACACACACACATACACTGCGAGAAATTGTGCTGTCAATCACTTCAGTTACGCCAATGTTTCGTTGTTGCGTGTCCTTTTTCATTATTATTTAATGTAATCAAATTTATGCATTTCCTTTTAAGTATTTATTTCTTTCTTCTTTTCACTTTGAGCTTTTTTAAGCTTTAAGCTAGTTTCCCTATTAGCCGTTTTATTTAGTATGCTTTCTGAATTGCAATTGAAATATTTGAAATAAAAACACAATATTACGTATACGTGATGTGATAAAAAAGTACAGCGTATAAAAAAGTACTTCTAGTTGGTAAAAGAGATTAAAATATATACATAAGACTTATATATATATATATATATCTTTTTTAAATTTTGAAGTATCTAGCAATAAGAAGATTGAAAGCTTCAGAGAGTTAAGAAACTAACTGACTAAGGCACACATTATAAAGGCATTATTTAGCTAAGCAGTGTTGGAAAACGTATTCAAACACCCAAAGTTAGAAATTAACTCGCCTAGAACCCATTATCGTTATCGTTATCGATAACTTCGACTGTTATCATACTCCTTTCAATCGTAATAGGTTTAAGGACTCTCGCGCCAATAAAATCGAAAGTTTACCTTTATATACATATGTATGTGTGTATGTATGTGTGTGTGTGTGCGTGTATGAACATATGTGTGTGCCTAATTACATTTAATATTTATAGTTGTGGCCGGGCTGGGCTATTGTGTTTGGCCAGTTGACCTTAGCGTGTGCAATCGAAGTAAAGGGTGTTTTTTTTAGAGGTATAGAAATTTGAAATGAAATTAAACAAAGATGATTTTTTTTATTGATATGAAATTTACTTTACTCGAAAGACAAACTTCTAGCATATGTCCGCCACGGCTGGAAAATCACACTCTCGCCGATTTAAGTTTGAGTATTAATGTGTATTTAGAAACTGTATAATCAAGTTATATGCTTATTAAACACATCAACAAACAAACACATAAGCTCATTCAACGCATTTCAAAGACGAACTAAAATTGAAATTTAAAATTTTTGTCACATTTTCAGACAAAAACTCTTGTTAAATGTTAATTCGTAGGGATTTCAGCCATATATATATATAAAATAAGTGTTCAAATTTATCTCCTACAACTTTTTTCAACATACTAGAAACTCATAAGAAAAAAAAAAACCCGATCTAAAACTTTGATAAAAATAAAAATCACTTTAAGCAAGCAATTTGACATAACGAATGATGCAGAAATGTTATTTTGACAAAGTACTTAAGAAATAAATCCATTAAAATTGTATATTCAAATGTTAAATTGATTTATTTTTATCGTTTCAGGGCGGTTATCCGGCTCGCTTGAAGAAAGTGCTGATCGTGACGGCGCCGTTGTGGTTTAAGGCGCCATTTAAGATACTGCGTCTGTTTGTGCGCGAGAAGCTGCGCGAGCGAGTGTTCACTGTATCGGTGCCGCAGCTGAGTTTGCACGTGCCGCGCAAGGCGCTGCCGCTGCATCTTGGCGGCACGCTTCAAATCGAACACGCCACATGGTTGCTAAATTGCCGCAAATCGATGACGAATCGTGAAGACGAACTGCTTGCCAATATTGTGGTGGGTGTCGGTTGTGCACCA
The DNA here is from genome assembly GCA_035044485.1 of Scaptomyza reducta. NCBI lineage: Eukaryota > Metazoa > Arthropoda > Insecta > Diptera > Drosophilidae > Scaptomyza > Scaptomyza reducta. Next base: position 142,179 of record JAWNNV010001007.1, read on the forward strand.
CTCGCACCACTCGCAGCAGTAGCAGCAGCAGCAACACCAACCACAGCTGCTGCGGCAGCGGCGGCAGCAGCAGCAACACCATTAAGCAACGGCAGCAGCAACAGTGGCAACAGTGCTGCGGCAGCAACAATCATCAGTGCCGTGCATCAGTTGGCCGAAAGCAACACAACCGTTGTCACTGTCAGTGGCGAGCAACGTGCAACAGCAACAGCAACAAATAGCAACAATACGGATTCGGTATCGGAATCGATATCGATATCGTCGGAACCCAACGAGAACATTACCATCAACGGATTGAGTCCAACAACGCCGCCGAACGCTCACCTCAAACTAATACCAGCGGCATACAATCGAACGGTGCTGCACTTGCTCCGGACACAACCACAACAACAGCTGCAGCAACAGCAGCGGCAACGGCTTCAGCAACGGCAACAACATTAGCTGGCAGCGCTGTCAACGGCAGCGCCGCTGGCGTTGCAATTAGCAACGGTGGTGGCGGCGGCGGCGGCGGCAGCAGTGGTGGTGCTAATGCTGGTGGTGGTGGTGTTGCCGGTGAATTCTGGTCTGAAAATCCGCCCAGCAGTGCATCATCGGGCTTCAGTGATGACGACAGCCTGGCCGGGCAAGAGGGTGACCCAAAAACGATTGAACAAATCGTTCAAATGGTGCGAGAACGTGGCAGACAGGGACTAATCAAAGAGTATGCGGACATACGAAATCGGGCGCCCGAAGGCACCTTCCTTCATGCGCGGTAAATATATACACACACACACACAACAACATACACACAACAACTAATGAAAACTTTTGTTCATACAGCATGCGCAACAATCTGACCAAAAATCGTTATACAGATGTTCTCTGCTATGATCACAGTCGTGTGGTGCTCTCACGCGACGAGGACGAGGATGAAGAGCTATCTGATTATATAAATGCGAATTTCGTCGATGGCTATAAACAGAAGAATGCATATATTTCAACTCAAGGTAAGGTCGCCGCGAAACGCACGAATCGATTAGATTCAATTTGCTTGCTATGGCTTCCACCTCACAAAACAAAAACACACAATAATGTATTTTGTTGTGCAGGTCCATTACCAAAGACATCCCAGGACTTTTGGCGCATGATCTGGGAGCAACATTGTTTAGTTATAGTTATGACAACGCGCGTCATGGAGCGCGGACGTGTTAAGTGCGGCCAATATTGGGAGCCGATTGACGATAGTTCCTCAGTGTTTGGTCATTACCATGTGCCAACAATTAGCGTCGAATGCAATGAAGATTACACCGTTGCATCCCTAGAATTGAGAAACATAAAGGTTTGTAAACCACACATTCTTCATTCTTCTTTCATTGTAATGCAACTCTTCTTCTATATACATATATATTTTTAGACTGACGAATATCGCAATGTGTCACATTGGCAATTTACCAGCTGGCCGGATTACGGTGTGCCCAGTTCGGCAATGGCCATGCTTAACTTTCTGCAAAAGGTGCGCGATAAGCAGGCACAGATGGTGCACGCTCTCGGCGATACCTGGGCGGGTAATGCGCGCGGTCCGCCCATTGTGGTGCACTGCAGCGCTGGCATTGGACGCACGGGTAAGCAATTAACTGGCACAATGTACAAGTAACTAAAACTAATCAATCGATCGACGATTATTTTTAGGCACCTTCATCACACTGGACATATGCATATCGCGTCTGGAGGATGTGGGCACGGCAGATATACGTGGAACGGTGGAGAAGATACGATCCCAGCGCGCCTACTCCATACAAATGCCCGATCAATATGTATTCTGTCATCTGGCATTGATCGAGTATGCGTATTCGCGTGGCATGTTGCAGGCGGTGGACTTGGCGGGCTTCGATGAACGGGAACAGGACTCCGAGTAGGCGGTGCCAAAATAAAAACCAACAACAACAAAAAGCAACCTCCGACAAGGAATACAAATTGTATACAGATAATACTTATATATTATGGTCATTTATATATATATATATTTTTTTTTTTTACATATATATAACTATAACTATTATTATTATTTTTATTATATACATACATACAAACATACAAACATATATATATATATATATATATATTATAATTATAAATTGAAAATGTAATTTTGTATTAGAAAGATTTGTTTGTGTTTTTCATTCGTTCGTTCATTCAGACGCAAAGGCAAACATGCCCTTAAATTTGTATATGAAAGAGAAGGCGCTAAAGTGCCAGCGAGCCAGAGAGAGAGAGAGAACGAACGAATACCAAGATTTAGCAATGTTTCGATGTAAGCGCGGCTGGTAATTGTAAAGTTGACTATATAAAATATTATTCATTGTATGTTTCTTATTATAATTATTATACTACGATTATTATTATTATTATTTATGTGAAAATGAATGTGTGAAACTGCAATTTCAATTGTTGGATACAAGTTAGTATGTGTATGTGTATATATATGTGTGTGTGTACGTGTGTGTGTGTGTTATTGTTGTTGTTGTTTCTTTCAGTGTTGCTCTAAGTGTTTTCTTCAACTCTTCTATTCTATGTGTGTATACGTTTAATGTAATTGTAAAAGTCACATATATATAAAGAAATATATATATATATATATATATATATATATATCAAACAGACACACACACGCACACACACATACCTACATAGTATGTATATGTATATGTATTTATAACAAGTTTTTTTTTGTAATCTACGTGAATTAATATTTAAAAACAAACAAAATATATATATATATATATATATATATATATATATAAATATATATATTCATTTGATGATTATAACGATGCTTATATCCTATTTTGTTTCCACACCCCTCCCCCCAACCCCTCTAACACAAGCCAGCTTCCTTGAAATACACAAATAAAAAACGAAACGTCTGCATATAAATAAATTAACATTCATATTGTAATTGTAATTGTAATGTACATTTATTTAAATTAAATTAAAATTGAAAAAACAAAAATACATAAACTAGATAAAACAACAGCATTATGCGAAATAGCAAAAAAAAAACCAATGAAAAAAAATCAAATAAACCTAATAACAACATGCTAAACAAAAAAAAATCACAAAAATGTTTAATTAACCAGACAAAAAACAAAATTAACTAAATAAAAAAAAAATGCAAAAGAGTTTTATGTTCCAAATGGCGCTGAGAAAGAACCGCAGCAAAGTACAACGAAACGAAACAGAAAAAGTAACAGAAACATGAACCGAACCGAACCGAAAGGAACAGGAACACATTGCCCAACCCATATATAGAGAAAGAAATCCGAAAATAAAATATAAAAACAATAAGTATATATACAAGTTAATACCGTCCGGCGCTACGGAGGCAACGGAGGCAGAATCTAAAGTCAATAAATTATTAAACTAAACTGAATTACAAACTCACTAGAAACTAGGAGCAGCAGGCAATACCAAATAGTACACAAAAAAAAAAAAAAACAATGCAAATATTATATTTGTCTCACATTTATTATGTTTTTTTTTGTATATTTGTACTACGCTGAAGAAAACAATAAACAAAAGAATAAAAGTATTATGCAAAGTGCTGCAAAATTTCCTACAATCAATTACAAATCAGACAAAGTACCATATGCATACATATACGTTAAGAGTGTATGTGTGTGTAAATATATATATATATATATATATAAAGTATATGAAAACCAAAACCAAAAAAGATTTAGCATTGTTTAATATGTTGTTGCATTCAACTTACATCAATTACTACCGACAAATAACACCCAAAAATTATATATATATATACACAATTTGTCTCCTTGCTTCCCTCCCTATTCGTCAGCCCACACACACACGCACACACACACACAATCTAGAAGTACCAAACTTTAATCGCTTTGCAAAAGGAGTAAAGTTAAACGTAAGCAAACAAATAAAATATATATACATATTGTAAATAAATACATAAATACAAATGAGTTGAACAAAAATTCGTAATGATTAGCCGTCGTACTAGCTGTTAACTGTTATTTTGTGTTTTTTTTTTATATATATAATAGTAGTTGGTTTGTACGCTTTATGATTTCTAGAATGTTTGAATGAAGACCAAAATTGTACTAAAACACTTTTCCTGATAATGATACATACAGACATGCAGACATACACATAAAGCAAAAGAGAGTTGCTCATTCATATATATATATATAGCTGGCAGCTTTCTTGTATAGTGTATATGATATATATATATACAGATGATATGCCTTCTATTCAAAAATAAATAAGAAACATTTGAATAACATAAAATCAACATATTTTGTATTACCTTTTTGAATACATAAAATAAACAAAATATTAGTTGTTTTGTGTAGTAAGGAATACAAAAAAAAAAATAAAAAAAAAATAATAAATATATATATGTATATATATATATATCTGGCAGCTTTCTTATATAGTATATATGATTAAAAAAAAGATAAGAAACATTTTTCGCCATGTTCAAGTCAAAATGATCAAGTATTATAAATATATATGCATATTAATAGTATGTATGTTCGAACTGTATGTTTGTATATGAACTTGCTCGTGATGTACACAGACACATACATGCAGACATACTTACGACATACGAACAGTATTTTGGGTGCGAATTTAGTAGAAAAGACAAACAAACACACCCACGCACACACACACACATACTTGGTTTGACAAACACACACAAATGCAAACATACATACATTAACTCGTATATCATTGGAATTGTAAACGCTGTGATCAAAATGATGAAAAAAGGAAGGAAAAGGTAACCTCAAAACACTTTCTCCTGCTTACCACACACACCCACACACACACTCACACACACTCGAGTCTCACCAAATTACAAACAAGTTGCAAAATACGAAATCAAATAAAAACCCATAATACCATAACCAATACATACATACAGATATTGCTTAAAAACATCTCCACAAACATTTTCAATTCTTTCATGGCCTTTTCGGAATGTAAAAACACGAGAACATCCCAAACTCAGATGCAAAGTAATATTATATTCAAAATTAAATTTAAAAAAAAAAACAAAAGAACAAAAAAAAAACTCTATTTTTGTAATGCTTGAAAAGTAATAAACTTAAATCAAAACTATCCATTTAATATCACTAAATACAACCATACAAACATACACACACACCCACACACCCACACACACACACATACATACATGTGCTTCAAAATGCACACAAACGTCAATGTCAATATTTTTTTTTTCGTATTAAATATAAGCAAAAAGAAAAAAAATATAAACAAAGAGAATTTATTTAATGCCCATTTTATATATAGGTATAAACATATAGACTATGTATATGATAAATTGATTTAGCAAAATTTCTTCAAGTGTAATGTACAATTTAGCTAGATTTACTACATACAAACACACACACACACACATACATACATACATAAATACATTCGCAAACACGCAACAAGCATTTCTTGTCTTTTTTTGTGCCCCATGCCCCATGCCCCATCGCCAGGCTCCCCATGAGCATTAAGCATTCAAACACACACACACACACAGACACATAAATATAACGGAGAACAGAGAGATCGTTATTCCAGCCCACCCAACTCTGCGCACCTAACCTCATCTAACACACAAGCTAATCTCTCTCCTGTTACTATCCTCAACATACATACATGCATAAGTACTATCTGCTTTCAAAACACTTTCGAATTGCCCATCTTAAAACCTTTGTACATACACACACACAAGAAATGCGCAGGCTAAACCAAAACGTGGTATTCGAAGTCCAACAAACGATCGGTCATATAACTGCATATACTATGATTTCCATTACAAAACCAAAAATAATATTATTATACAAACAAAAACCTTAAAGGATAACGCAAAATAAATCGGTAATATATGTTTGCTAAAAGAAAATAATAAAAAAAACAATCAAAAATGCAAACAATTAAATGAAATTGTGAACACAAAAAAGATATATATATATATATATATATATAGAAAAACGATTAACAAAAGAATACTAACTGTTGTTCAATTTCAAAACAAAAAACTAGACAGCCATTAAGGAACTCTGTGGATCTAACGTATTCATTTCAAAAAATCCGGGGCACATTTTCTATGGTTTGAATAAAATTTTTACTTCGAATAACAAACAGAAATGTTCGAATTTTATTAACGAAAGCTAGATTCAAGTCAGATCAGATTAGAAATGTGCTTAACCTATTGGTTCAGGTAAGTAAACTAAACAGATCGATTTCTGTACTGAAAAGTTTCATCAAAAAAAAAAAAAAGGTTCGAGTTACTATATAATATCGATTCAAACACAATATATTTAGCTTTTCAAGTAAAAGGCGCACGTTTATTAATTTCATTAATTAATCATATTTAATTTATTCAATAAATACACGCACATTAATAGTACAGTAAAACATTCGCATGCATCAAAAAAGCGTTTCTCTCTCTATATATATATCTTCTGTACATTTCAAATCATTAGTTTTAGTTTTTATGTTGCGTTTAACTAATGCCAAAATACATGTAAGCAAATCACCATTTAGTAGTTCTTCTTTTATAAATATAATATTTTTCTTTTTTCTCAATACTAATCTTAAAAATTTGTCTTCATTTTCATTAGTTTTTAGCTAGCAAAATTTGATTAAATTGAAAAGAAAAAATCCAATAAAGCCAAAGCACCTAATCCAAAATGGTCCAAATCGGCAGTGGACGCATTTAATATAATAAATTTTGTATATATAATATACTTTAATTTGTTCATACATGTATGTGGCAATTGGTTAAATTCGCAAACAGCTGGCAACAATTGACACACATACATACGTACATTAACGGCTTGTGTTTCGATTCGTTTTTTGTAAATTTCTTTAAATACAATACAATACTTAAATGTAGTACAAGTTTGATCTTGGAATGGTATATAATTAACATACGTATCTCTTTAATATTTGTTTTGTTTTTTTTTGTAAATATGCCAATCCCAAAATGGAATGCATACAAAAGCTAATAACGCACACTCAATCTCAAGAGATTGGTTTTGGATTTAAGAAAATTACAAGCTATTTAAGTTAAGTTAAGTATTGGCGTAGAATTTGTCATAGGTTCGCTTCTGTTTTTGATTCATATTTTAGTTATTTTTTTGGTTTTTTTTTTTTGGAATGCTGAGAAAAAAGCGCATTTCAAATATATTCGCTATAAATTGAAAATAGTTTTATTTTTTTTTTGTAAATTTAAAGTTGCGAAGTTCCTTTGGGCAGCATTTTTTTTGTTTGTTTTTGTTTTTCTTTCTTGCTTTTTGGTAGATCTTAAGCGCTAGGGACTGCAGTTTTATCATTGGTTCAGTGTGTGTGTAAATCTTATGGCTAATGACTGCAAAACGTTTTGTTTCGTTAAGTTTATTTTTTTTTTGTATTGTTGAGGTAACGGTAACGGCTAAGTAAGAGCGGCAATATTTAAACGTACTTATTTTTATAAATAATAATAATAGCTAATAGTATACTATAGTACGATGCGAAGAAAAAAAAAAAAGAAAACAGTCTGTTGAGCTAATCGATTTGCTGGCACAAGCCACTAATACATACATGCATGCATTCATATATGTAATTGTATAGAAAAAAAAAATTAATTATAATTACGATAGTAAAAGTAAAGTACTTTGAAGTAAACAACGCGCATCAAAACAGCGACAACGACAACAACAAACACCAAACATCAAAATATCACGCATCAGCAGCATTCAAATACATATATCCACACACAAGTGGATCGACACACATATATATATGTATGTATATGTATACTAATAGTAGTTATGTTAGAATGATTTTACTCAATTCCAAAGGTGTTGGTCTCCTCGACAGCCAACAGAAGCTTCTCGTAGAGCAACTCGGGAGTTGGATACGGTGGCAAATCCAAACGATTGAAGCACGTGTGCGCACGGGGCAACGAATTTGGCTTGCCCCACTTCTCGATGCAGAAACGTCTGGGCCCGGTGGAGCCGCGCAACGCTGAGAAGCCCTCGTACGGTATGCTCGATGTGCCCGTAACAAATTGAAGCAGTCGCAAGCGTTGCTCATTGCTAAAGCGCTCGATGACCTGCCAGAACCAGATGATCACCTGATGGTTGTCATGGTAACCGGAACGATATTCCGTATTTAGGCGCCAGTCATTCGTATCGATCTCGGCGGTGCCGGCTATCACCAGCTCCAGTTCGCGAGCATCGAAGACGGAGACGAGACGAGAGTCGACCACCTCGTAGAAGCCACGGACCAGCGATTCCGTTTGCTCTTGCACGCCACGCTCCAAACGCCACTTGATCATGCGCTCCAGATACTCCTTCTTGTTCTTCTCGTGCACGATGATGTTACGGCCGCCCGGCTTAAGTTCGCGCTCGACAACGCGTCCCAGTAGCTCCTCGGTGACGCAAAAGGTTAGGCCCAGATCAATGCCTGTACCAATGTCATTGTCGCGTATCCATTGGAGCGACTGGTGGAACTCATTGTCCAGCGACTCGAGATCACTGAGCGCGACAGGTAGACGCAACAGCGCCTTGTAGAAGGGTCGCGTAAAGAACGCATCTAGCAGATACTGATGGACGAGCGCGAGGCCCAGGACGCGACCACTGAACCGGAACCAGTCGTGGCAGTTATCCACAAATGCTGACAATGGCGACACCTGCACCGTGTATGTATCATTGGCGGAGTACTCGAACAGGCCGTAGTACGGATTGAATAGTTCGCGCGACAACAGAAAGAAGAATTCGCGGGACGGACCGCCATAGTCCAAGCCCTCCTCCGTGTCCCAGAGCACAGCGAGACGGCCACGCTGCAAATCTTTCTTATTGGCCGACATAATGCGACGGAATGCATCCTCCAGCAAATGGCTGCGCCGGATGTGCAATCTGTACGGAACAAAACCGAACCAAAGAAACAAAAAATATGAATATTCTAGATTGTTATAAATGGAGTTGCATCGATACTCACTTGAGCTTGTGTGGTCCCTGGCCGTAACCCTTGGATTCCAGCTTGCGATAGAAACTGCGCAGCTTAGCCTCAAAGTCTCGTCGGAAAGGTGGCGGTGCACGTTGAGTCATCCGGGCGCTAAGCACCGGTGAACCTTGCGGACTACGCTCCTCAACAGGAACATAACTCATAATCTCCTGCTCGAAGAGGCTAAGTGAGAGGAAGGAGAAAACGTTAATATATTGAAATCATAGCTTAAATTCATGTTTGGTATCTTATTGCTGATGCATTTTATCTCAGCTACTATTTTATTCAGTATTATTCAATGCTTAATACTCAAATAAATCAAATCATTTGTTTGTTAAGCTGACATTAAACTAATGAGACACATTTACAAGCTGCAACAGCAAGTGCAACAAAAATGTCTATAATCGATTATTATCGATTTTTCTTTGGCTTGCTAATAATTGGTTAAAATCATTGCATAAAGTTGTTATTTTAAACGCAATTTGGATTTTTTTTACATTTTGAACATCGGTAATTTTCGATAAAAATCGATTAATTATTCCGATTATTTTTGGGAAATGTTATTTTCTTTACACTATGTGCATCTTTAAGTTTGTTAATGTATCATCGAATAATTTTTTCTATACAGTGGACTATCGATAAAAATCGATTGATTAATTTTATTTGGTTTTGCAAATCGCTTCATCTTGCATATAAAATTTAGCTATCGACAAAGTAACGTAACGTAAATATTTAAAAATGTATTTACTTATTTTAACAAAATAGATCGACTCTATCGACTCGATTTATCGATTAAATTCCAATATGCATTTTGATTGTTAAGTGCAAACAGCATTAAACTTGACCATGAACATTTTTCATTTAAAACACACACACAGAAGAATTTATAAAAAACGTACGCCGGAAGGAATGTTGAACTAACCGCAAACCTTGGAACAAGAACTTATCGAGAGCTTTCCCAATAAGTTTTTTTTTTGTTTTGTTCGGCCTGAAATCATAGGCTCCCATAATATGTTTTGGTCCAATATTCCGCAATATTCTAATTGCCGGTTCATGATTTTTGTAGCGTTTTATATTTTTTTCTTCACAACATTTTTTCGCGTTTACTTTTTGACCTTCAACTTGAATTTGAAAATTGGTCAATTAATAACACAAATTATGGCGATCGGTGACTGTCTGTGGTCAACGGGGCTAAGCCGATGGCCGGCGCGGGGATGCGAGGGGCGCGAAGCTGGGGCGTGTCTATGCACTAGTGACAACAGTTTGACTGCAATTAACGCCTTTTTGTACGGAAATGACTAATTTTCCAAAAAAAAAAAAAAAAAAATTGTTTCTATTTTGTGGAGCCACAAACTAATATTAATATTAATACAAAACGGTAACTGATCGTCAAATATAATTTGGGCCGTGTCAAATTACTTTCAAATTGACTGAAGTTAACAACAAATGATTAGCGCAAAAAGCAAACACTAAAATAAGAAAAACGAACACAGGAAATTGCAATTAACGTAAATTAAAAGCAACATGCGGGTTCTGTCGCCCACAGTGGTGCCGATTGGTGGTGCTGTTTGGTGGTGTCATCTTTACTCTTTTCTACTGGTTATCGGCGGTTTGAAATGCAATGTATAAATGTGTAACTGTTTTTGTTGGCGGGTCAACAATGTTAATTAAATAAGCTTTCAGTTCTTGAGAACAAATTTCAAACTTTGAGTTTATAAACGAATGACAACTTGCAGTAAACATATATAAAGCAAGTCGAGAAATTCCAACTAGACTATACCCTGAATCTCATAGTTTACGCGTACAGTCAGTGCTTGTAAGTATGTGTGAACTGCATACTTCACTTAACTTTAATGCTCCATATATCCGGTGTTTCTCAGCCGATTTCAATAACACATTTCACAGATTTTCATTATTTCGTCTTATGTTTCAAACTGCATCTCAAAGTTTTCCAAATTCAAGATTTCGTTGTTATCGATTACAGATATGTATCGGAAACGGGAACAGTTATCGAAAATGTGAAACAAACATGTACTGCGAGCTTATGTTCCAAATCTGGTGTATCTAGCTCTTATACTCTCTGAAATTGACGCGTTCATACGTACAGACAGACGGACATGGCTTTATCGACTCGGCTGTTCATGCTGATCAAGAATATATATACTTTATGGGGTCGGAGATGCTGCCTTGTGCCTGTTACAGACTTTTGCACAGAACCATTATACCCTTTTTAACCATTTTCAATGGGTTCAGGGTATAACAATCAGAAACTGATAAATTTGAAATCTTTTGTAAAGCACCAAAAAAAAAATTAAGCAAAAACGTAGTATTTGTACTGATAATAATAATGCCTAACAAAAGCATCACGTACTCAAATTCGCGTCCAGGTATGTGCTGCACCTTTTCCAAATATATTTATGCCCAAGCTATTGCAATATCAATTTTAATGGTCATATTATTGTTATTGTGACAATAACAAGCAAAACAAAGTGTCATAAATATTTCTGTACAAAATGCAAAATATGTTTTCAAATCTTTTTCAGATTTCTTTTAATTATTTACACGATTTTGAAACACATTGTTGATATGATATTGTAAGACATAAAACACAACAATGTTAAACAATTTTTCGCAAACATTGTTATTTTAAGAATGCATTTCATCTTCATCTTGAACACTTGAGATGAAAACGCAACTTACTTGCCCACATGGGGACTGTAGGTGAAGCTGAACTTGGAAAAGAGTCCCATCTGATGGCCCTATGCGGATTATAAAGCTCTTTGGTGGATACTCAATTAGCAGACTATAAACTTTAAATTCTCAGACACAAAAAGCACAACAACAACTTTGCCGACGATCAGAAATGAAAAACCATTCAGTGACTGAATTTCTGGTTTTTGTAGACTGTGGGTCGGAGTTGCATTTTAGCCCAAAAATGAAACAGAGAGAGAGGGAGAGGTATTGAGAGCGAGGTCCGATAGCGTTGATAAGCGTGCATGATAAGAGATAAAAACCGTTGTGGGGATATTACGATTTTAGTAAAGCACAAACCAATGTCGAAACTGCACTGTGACGGAGGGAGGGGCGGTGGGGTGGCTGGTTGGGTGTAATCCGTTAAGTTATTGCAACAGTATATCGATTGTCATCAACACACAATCTGGCAACCCCAATTCCCAACAGAACAGCGCCGCGATAAGGGTTCAACAAATTTCATATTGTTTCTGTTTGTTTCCTGTGTTTTATTTTTATTTTTTTTATTGCATTTGCATTGCTTGTGTAATATGAGTAGATAGCAGATACTTAAGCTAAGAGTACAAGATACTTTCGCTCGCCTTGATCCTTAAGCCTATCGCCTGTGGCAGCAATTAGTGCGGGTAATTGGAAACCAAAAAACAACATAGATGAGGGCGATTCTTAACATTAGATTCACAAAGACAAGTGCAATAAGAACGCTTAGGATTTGTTGTTTGCGTTTGCATTCCGTTAACCAGAAACGCTGAGATACTTTCAAAAAATATGCAAAATATTTAGTATGTCTTTTTATACCCTTAACCCATTGAAAATGGGTAAAAAGGGTATAATGGATTTGTGCAAAAGTATGTAACAGGCAGAAGGAAGCATCTCCGACCCCATAAAGTATATATATTCTTGATCAGCATCAACAGCCGAGTCGATATAGCCATGTCCGTCTGTCCGTCCGTCCGTCCGTCCGTCCGTCTGTCCGTCCGTCCGTCCGTATGTATGAACGCGTCGATCTCAGAGACTATATGAGCTAGAGACTCCAGATTTGGTATATATTCTCGCCTAATCCCTAGGCAGTACAAGTTTATTTTAGATTTTCGATAACTCTTCCCGTTTCCGATATACACATGTAATCGATAACAACAAAATCTTCAATTTAGAAAACTTTTTGATGCAGTTTGAAAGATTAGATTAAATAAAGACAATCTGTGAAAATTTTATTGAAATCGGTTGAGAAACACTGGAGATATGGAGTATTGAAATTAAGAAGGTATGCCCTATACGCGTATACATACAGCCACTCACACATACTTGCAAGCACTGACTGTATGCGTAAACTATAGGGTTAAGGGTATCGTCTAGTCGGGATTTCTCGACTAGAGCCTTCTTACTTGTTTTTATTTATTCTATCTTCACTGGGTGGCAGCAAAGCTGCAATCTCATAATCGTGAGAACCGCATACATCGCACTTGGTATAAGGAACTTGTGGAAGTCGATCTGCTTCTGGATTTATGAATGAAGAAGAAGAAAATATGCTTTGTAGGCGCAATGAATTGTATCCATGATTCATTCGCTTATATGCTGTCTGCAGTCGTGTAGTACGAGCAATCTACAATGTATCGTAAACGAATGGAATGCAAGCGTGTAATCGGAGAACTCAGGATGTTGATGTACTCGACGAACGAACGGACGAAGAGAGAGAGAGAGAGTAGGATAGCAGGCAGCTTTTTGAACCGATACCTCAGTTTACAAGGGAAGCTTCCTGAAGAAGCTTACAAAGCTTTGCTTTCAAACAGGTTTTCCAAAAATATTCAAATCCTTGTATCATCATTTTTTACTTCATTCAAAAAAACCAACACATTTAATCTGGATTGCTTACAAATTTGTACTAAATAATTTTCTAGTGTAATTTTATTTATTTCGAAAGTTTATGTTGCCAACTCAACTAATATCTCTATAATCTATCTCTCTTGTCTTTTCATTTGGGCTGACCTCAATATGTTTTTTTGGTATCTAAGATTTGTTAAACAGGAAACCAACTTGAAAATTCTTAAAAGTTATTTGGATTTAAAATCGATTACTAAATCGACATGTTTTTAATCCATATTAGATTGATTATATTCTATAACCTATATTTCAAAGCTGCTTTTGTTTCATTTGTTCCACCTTATCTTAACTTAACTTGTTCATCTTCTACTTTCAATTGAGAATAAAAAAAAAATTTTTTTTTCATTAAGATTTCTATTAAATTGGGTAAAATAAACAAGTAAGAAGGCTCTAGTCGAGAAATCCCGACTAGACTATACCGTGAACCTCATACTTTACGCGTACTGTCTGTGCTTGTAAGTATGTGTACGTGTAACTGCATACTTGACTTAACTTTAGTGCTCCATATCTCCGGTGTTTCTTAACCGATTTCAATAACACATTTCACAGATTGTCATTATTTCGTCTAATGTCTCAAAGTGCATCACAAAGTGCTCCAAATTCAAGATTTTGTTGTTATCGATCACATGTATATATCGAAAACGGAAAGAGTTATCGAAAATTTTAAACAAACTTGTACTGCCTAGGGATTAGGCGAGCTTATGAGATCGACGCGTTCAGACATACGAACGGACGGACAGCCGGCTATATCAACTCGACTGTTGATGCTGAATATATATACTTTATGGGGTCGGAGATGCTTCATTCTGCCTGTTCCATACTTTTGCACAAAACCATTATACCCTTTTTACCCATTTTCAATGGGTTCAGGGTATAAGAAAAGTAATTCTTTAAATTATATTTGATAAGATTACAAATATACGGTACAGAGAAGCAGAAGTCTCAAAAGTTAGTTAAGCTATGAAGAAACAAGTAAGAAGTCTCTAGTCGAGAAATCCCGACTAGACTATACCCTGAACCCTATTTTTTACAGTCAGTGCTTGCAAGTATTTGTGAGTGAGTGTAACTGCATACTTGACTTAACTTCAATACTCCATATCTCCAGTGTTTCTCAACCGATTTCAATAACACATTTCACAGATTGTGATTATTTCGTCTTATGTTTCAAACTGCATCAAAAAGTTTTCCAAACTCAAGATTTTGTTGTTATCGATCACATGTGTATATCGGAAACGGGAAGAGTTATCGAAAATTTAAAACAAACTTGTACTGCCCAGGGATTAGACGAACTTATGTACCAAATCTGGTGTCTCTAGCTCTTATACTCTTTGAAATTGACGCGTTCATACGTACAGACAGACGGACATGGCTTTATCGACTCGGCTGTTCATGCTGATCAAGAATATATACACTTTATAGGGACGGAGATGCTTCCTTCTGCCTGTTACATACTTTTGCACAAAACCATTATACCCTTTTTACCCATTTTCAATGGGTTCAGGGTATAAAAACGAATCAACCAAACAAAAATGATAAAAAACGCATAAACAATTAACAGTTGGGAAGTTCAGAGATTGGATGATTTTCTCCCGTTACAAATAAATATTACAAGACGTTTGAGGAAATTTATAGAACAAATGTTTGATTATGGAAAAACTTTAAGAAATACATTATGCATTTTTATCAATATGCTTAATTCTAGTATTTCACCAATGCGAGTAATTCCCGATCGATGTAGTCATGATTCAAGCGCTATTTGCATTTGTTGACACAACGCAAATGAGAAGAAAAAAAAACCGGCTAACAGCTAATAACTAGGATTGGATCTTGAGCGATTATATATTTGATACTTACACGGCCCACACGATGTAAGCAGCCTTCGATAGGAAGCCCATTGTGATGTTGTGCGCTTAAAGATTTGAGCACTGAATGGTTAAACATGCCGTTGGTTGCAATGGATGCTTGAAATTCTTTTCAGAAACTGTTCGCAGAACAGCTAATTATTATAATGACAAGTTACAAAGTATAATAACAAAATAAATGCACAAGCACAAAAAACAAAAAGAGTTGACAAACAAGCGCACGAGTTTTAATTAAATTTTAAGTAGTTCCATTTTTTTGTTTGCATTTAAGTTTAAAATTTATGTATTTATGTTTAATGTTTTTTGTTTTTTTGTTGTTGTTGTTTTGCGACAGCGACTTGCACAGGCTGACAGTTGAAATGATTCTAGTTTTTTTATTGTTTATTTTAGTTTTTTTTTTTTATGTGTGTTTTCAGTTTTAAAGAGGCGCGCGAATCCGAAAACAGTGTCAAAGTGTCGAGACTCAGAATCGATATGTATTTAAAGCTTTAGTGTTAAATGCGCGTCCCCGACGTTTTTCTAATGTCGAATAGCAAACGCAGAATGGACTCGTTTGTCTAGCGTCCAACCGATAAATATGAAATTGGAAATGGAATTAAGCGAGTGCACAACAACAACAGCATTAACAACAACTCCAAACAGCAAAGAAAATTGTTTAATTGTAATTTTTGTTTTGTTCTTTGCGCCGAAGTGCAGCCGAAGCGCTAACGAACGAATTGCCGAACTTTTAATTTCTGCTGCGACGCCAGCGCCAACGGCGACTGCGACTGCGCTACTGCCTCAAGAATCAAATGAACGGCATTTTGGCTTTCGAAGTCGTACGAAGGTAGGGAGGAAGGGGGACGGGTTGGTCGCTCTATTGCTAGCTGACTCACAACTCAACTTGATGGTGGTGCACTTGGATAACGACTGATTGAAATGACTAGGGCGACAGGCAGTTAGAGCGAGAGAGAAGAGCATGTGCTGCACACGATGACAACAGTGGCGTTGGTCATGGTTCTGGCTCATCATCATCATCAGCCATACTTATTTATGCGGTGAATGTGGGGAGTTTCGTACCAAAAGAGACAGGGTTGTAGCTTAACACATAAAGGGCGCGCCATGTATTTAGCACACCCAAAAAAAAAGTATTTGTACTAGTAGTTGATTGCAACAACAAAAACGTTCACTGTTAAAAGCACAGCACGCACATCCAAAACCCAAGTCCAAGCCCATGCCCATGCCCATGCACAGACCCAATGAACTGGAAACCAAGCGAGACGTAACAAAACTGGGAGCCCCGGATTTGCCTTCAATGGGTCAAATCACAAAAACAAATAAAAAAAAGCCCCCCAAATGGTTGTCAACGCTTCAGTTGTGACAAAATAGGTAATACAGTTACTTTAATGCTTCATAACATACCATTGCTGAAGTGAGTTAAACTGCCGCACAGTCAAATCTAATAGATCTAATTAAAAGTCGTAAAAGTTCAAAAGAGATCAAAAATAAGTTTTTCAACTCGTTAAAACCTGCTCTAGAATGACTTATATAAGTTAAAATTGTTAATTAAGTTAAACTTCACTTAAATAAAGATCGACAACAACTCTTATTGAGTTTGAAATATAAATTAGTCTCTCAAAGGGTATACGAAAAGCAACAAAAAACAGCAAAAAACACATTTTAGACCAATGATCATCATCGTTGATCGTTGCTACTAATATAGATGACGTATGTGAGTAGCTGCCACACCCCCATTCACCACTCCTCCCTCAAGCGAACCCAACCCATCCAAAACTGATTAAAGCTTAGAGTCGAGCATTCCGAGTTGCAGCTGAAGCTGTAGAGAGACGCTCGAAGACGCCGTCTAGCCAATAAATTATGGTTTATTATGCTCATTTGTCGCTTTGGCAGCTGAAATTGGGTTAAAGTGCTGCTGCGACTCGTTTCATTTCATTTTGTCTCCTTTTTTTTCGAAAGGGATTAGCACGGCAGAGAATTTAGCGAAAAAAATATTTAAAAAAACAACAGCAACAAACGCAAAAAAAAACAAGTAAGAATGGGTTCAGGGTATAAAAATGCTGATAAGAAATTCAAACAGGGTGATTCTTGCATAACTCAAGCTTAGGCCTGAAGGAAATACATGTGTGTAAGTCAAACAGGGTGATTCATGCGTCTCTCAAGCTTACGCCTGAAGGAAATACATGTGTGTAAGTCATATAAATGAGCAAAAACAGTTAACTGAGAAACGACGAATAATAGAATAAAAGCTTTCAGAGATTAAAATCTAATGTTGTAGATAATTAAGAAACAGTGATTAAATTGGCTCAGCAATTGATCCTCATTAGAAGTATAAACAAATAGAATTTCTGAAGTCATTAAGGTCATCGAAAGAAATGGAAATCGGTGTATTCCCCACCTGTTGACAGTGCTGCCCACTTGCTTTCTGTTTAGTTAGTTTAAAAGATCTTGTTAGATTTTTGGTTTTTCTCAACTTAAACAGATTTGCCCACACTATTGGGTAATTGATAGTATTAATCATAGAAATTATTGCTTGCCTACGTGCGATTAGTTTTCTTATTTACTTAAACTCAGCAAGCTTTGGGACTGCCCACTCCCGATTTGGCAGTGCCAACTTGCATTTGACCGCCCGGTTTTTGGGATGCGATGAAGCGAAATAATTTATGTAATTGAAAGCAATTAAATCGATCAAAAAACTTTGTTTGTTATGCGAAGTCAGCTCCATTAGATCTACGTCAACTAATCTAATGGCTTAATCTTGCAACAACAACAACAACAAAAACGACAACAAGTTGCACAGATTAAGGTCACAGAGAATGCATGTGAATATTTCCTCAATATTTGTGGTTGAGTCAACAACAATACTGCGCGAAATGAAATATTGTGGCAATTAAACAATAAGTGTGTGGCACTAAGGCGAGATGGCGTTGCAGGAGGTTGCAAGCAATTTGTTTATAACATTTTTGTTAACCTTGTTGTTGTTATTGTTATTGGAAGTGCTTTGGAAAATTAGCGGCTAGCCTTCGCGGCGATTTTTCAAATGCAATTAACACACATGCACTCGATGACGAGCTCACTGAAGCAGGACGACCAACACAACCATCGAACAGAACACCTTTGCTTGAACCAAACCAACTCGCTGTTTGATGACGCACAAATGTAATTTGGTGCCAAAGCCTTTGCCAACTGCACCTTGGCTATGACTCTGACTCTGACAGTACCACTTCAATATGAATATGAATATGAATGTTATTTATATCGTGTTATGATTTTTTGCGTGTAGGTCAAAATCCATGTTAAAAACTTCAACTAGCGAAGGTTAAGGTTGCAACATGCAACACGAAAACATTTAGTTTTTGAACACAAAATTTGAATACTGCAAGTTCTTCTACTGCTTTCGTATTCACTTGGGGATTCTACACTTAATCCACCTTTAATAAAGTTCAAATGAACTGGAATTAAGTATTTTCACATATTCAAAACCAATTCAGTTATGTATAGTATTTAAATCAAGTACAAATAGTCTTAATAATAGAGTGAATCAAGATATAAAAGCCCTTAGTTAAATTAAGATCTACATTTTCGATTAAGTTTGGTAATTTGAAGTATAGTTTCCCTAATCAAAACCAATTTCGATAATTAAATACTATATATATTTATACTATACTATATTTTAAAAAGTACTTACCTAAGCAATATGGTCAATTGCAAATCATGGCCAAGACGCTCTAGGGCGGGCACACCCTCAACTCTCAGTATATTAATTTTTTCACGCAACGAACGGGACACGGTGTGTTGCCCCTGACGTTCTCGTAGAATCTCCAGAATGTTGGGTTGTCGCAGAAATGCAATAACCTACAAGAAAACAAAAGTCAAATCGTAAGAAATATTTGCAATTAATAATATATGTATCTTTATGAAAGGTTAAACTACAAATAAGTTTAAATTAAAGAGAAAAATAATCCTCCGAATCGGTTAATCCAGATCATCGGTAATCTAGATCATCCACGAATTCATTATCTTACTTACTGACTAATTTTGAGATTAGGAAACTCAAGAAAGTCGAGATTTGAAATCTTGGCAGCTTTGGAATAGGAAATTTCCAATAGTTAATGTACGTTACAAGTACTTACCTTTTCATTGTAGGCAATTGGAACATCCTCGTAGCCGGCATGGGCATGAGCACTACCGCTGGTACTGGGGCCTCCTCCGGTAGCACCGCCACCGCCACCGCCACCGCCACCGCCACCGCCACCGCCGCCGGCGGTCAGGCTTAAGGCACATGCAATTGCTGCCGATGTGGTGCAATTATGGTTTGCGGCTGCTGCTGCTTGATTGGCACTGCTGCGACAAGGGCGTGGCGGAGGCAGGGGCGGTACGCCAGAGGCCGATACGGTTGCGCTGCTGGAACTGGAGTTAATGTGACCACTGGTTGCGGACAAGCAATTGCCATCAACCAGATCTGGATGCGACTGTTGCATATACTGATTATGCTGTTGCTGCTGACGATGCCGGACAACACGAGGACACTCGACGGGCAGGCGGGGATCCATGAAGGAGGTCTTGCGATGCTGATGATCGATGAAGAACTGTTTGCCAGACTGATCGATTTTCGTCTCCCAGCTGGAGGGCAGATCACGAGTCAACTGGGCAAAGGTATTGACCAACGCGACCAGATCCTTGTTGTACTGATAGCGCTGGAAGCATTGGGGATCACGACGTATACGCATCACCATATGCTTCAGAGCCGCATTGCGATTGTATATGGCCAAGGCTGCCTCATTGGTGTGCAGAAGCGAGTAGAAATCCGGACGGCAAAGCAACAGCACAGCTGGATGAATGGCTATATTCAGGGAGGCGGTGGCGGCGGATGAGCCCGGAGCCGGTGGCGGTGGTGGAGGAGCTGTTGTTGCACCTGCAACTGTAGACGATGTTGTTGTTGATGTTGTTATTGCTGCTGCTGCTGATACTTGTTGTTGTTGTTGGGCAGCACCACGTGGCAGATTATACAGTGGATTGTGAGCATGACCCGTGGACGGCTCGGCACGGTTGTGCATGGATAAACATTGGTTCTCATTGGTGATAGTGCGTCGTATGGACTGATAACGTCTGTCCAGCTGCTGGCGATGATGCTGCTCCCGGCCACCGGGTCCACCCGTACTGGCACCACCCGGACGCTGCCATGATGTGGTGCGCGTTGTATGATCAATATAAAAGATGCGTCCATGACTATCCATGCGCGCCTCCCATGCCGGCGGCAATGGTGGTTCACCCATTACACATCCTCCACCGTTCGCACCATGCGCTCCATTTGCACTATCCATAAGATTAGAGCCGGCTGCAGCGGCGGCAGCTGCGGCTGCTGCTGCACTGCGTTCCGGTATGGAGGGCAGACGAGTGCTACTTATGTGCAACATTTCATTGCTCTCGTCCGGAGCAAGGGTGGCGCCGGAGGCGGGTGGGTGTGCGGGTGAGCCGAGTTGACTAGAGTTGCACTCGGGCACAGAGTTGGCAGTGACGGCTTGGAGACGCGCATGACGACGTGCATGATGTGTAGGCGTTGGCGGACAGATGAGACCACTGGCGGCCGTAGGTCCGGGTCCTCCTCCACCTACACGCTTGAGTAGTCGCTGCTGTGGACGCTGTGCATGAAATGTGGGCGTGCCAGGAGGCGGCATTGCCAATGGCAGGGGCAACCCGGACTCCAATCCACCAACGCCGCGTCCACGTGTTGGCGAATGCTGCTCGGGACTTGGGATGGTGAGATCGAGCGGTGATGCACTGCGCGTGGAACACCCTGAGGGTGGACTGCGCGTACGCTTAGGCGATAAGAGCAGACGGGGAGAATTGTTGCAGCTGCTGCTGAGATGAGATTCATCCTTGCCATTGGAGAGGGCACGAGTTAAGGGGCGATGCTGTCGCAAATAGGGAAAATTATGTCCATTGTTTGAGTTGGCGCTGGTGCTGGTGCTGGCCAAGCTATTGTTGTTGTGCTGCTCCTGCAGAGGGAATGTGGGAAACTCATAGGTGAGATGAGCGGGCACCTTCTGTGTGCTAATCGTATTGATGTAGCTATCGGGTCCAATCTTTTTTTGGATCAGCGGCTTGAAGCGCATTGGCGGCGGACTGGCTGTCTCCGGCTGTCCGGGTCCAGGTCCTGGTCCTGGTAGACGCAATGGCGAGCTGCAGGCACCGCTGTAGCTGGGCAGTGTTTCATCCGCATGGAGCCGCTCATCCGTATCGAGTATATCGAACTTAAACACATCGCCATGCAGCTTGGCACGTGGTGGCCATGAGCGCTCCAAAGGACGATGCGCTGCCGGCGGCGGCTGTCTCAAATTATTACTGTTATGCTTTGGACGACCCAGTGCTCCCGATGCACTGGCCTGTAGAGCTGCTGCGGCGCCCAATAGACTCTCAACAGCGGCGGCTTCCTCATCCAGATCATCGTCGTCATCATTATTCTGCTGTCGATGCTGATGATGATGATGATGAAACTCTTCTGCATGCTCCTCCTCTTGCTGTTGCTCCTGCAGCTCGGCAACGGTAAGCGTGTCCACCATTTCAGCGGGCACAGTTTCAAAGCATTCGCGTGCCACCCACAAATTAAAGCTATCACCATTAGATGCCAATGATTTGGATTTTCTCTTGCAGCTGGCACTTTGCGGAGACAATGTCCATGATTTGCGACGTGCACCGCCGCCGCCGCCGCCAGTGCTGCAGCTGCCATCGCTGCCAATGCTGCCGTTGCATGAACTGCTCGGTGATAGCGTCGCAACAAGAGCTGCCACAGGCGTCTCGCACGACTTGGTCGAGAGCAGCGTCTGGTGTTTCGGAGGTGCTACTGCTCCTGCTTCTCCAGCTTCAGCTATTTCGCTAATTTCGTTGTCTGTCTCTTGTGGTAAGTCTCTTGGAGCTTTATTTGTTTTGTAATGAAACAAATAAGTTGTTATTTAAAAAAATAGACAAGCATTTGAATTTACTTACTTTGGTTACGCTTAATGCGCATCACAATTGCATCCGATGTGGCTGCCAGTGGCTGCTGCTCAATACCATTTTCAGCAGTCACAGCATCGACATCCGCATCACTAATATTCACTCTGACGTCACTGGCCAAAGTTAATGCACGGATTGTTGTTTCAAGCTCATCGCTTTCATTGCCATTGCGCGCCTCATAGTAAGCATCCTTGGTATCATCATCGTCATCGTCATCATCGTCATCATCGTCATCATCATCATCATCCTCTTCTGCGTCATTGTTTTGCGTTGCGGTTGTTGTTGTAACTTGATTAACAAGCTCAGCATCTGCAGAACTCTGGCCAAGGCAGCCGCCAGTTGTGACACCCGATACAGCAACGTTCGCTGGAGCTTCCATGCTGCCTCTGCTGCTGGTCCTGCTCCTGCTTACCCCACCTCAACTGCTGATGCTGCTCTACTTTTTTATAGATTTCTTGTTTCGCATAATATTGGCTGCTTGCTGCTGCGTCGTTGTGTTCTTGCTATCGATAAGTTTTTCAAATGCTACACAAACAGCTGTTTATTCGCTCTTCTTCTTAATCCACCACTATACAGCAAATATCCCCATGTGTGTCAAAATGGCAACGGTTCGCCAGCAACGGAATTTTCGGAACGTTTGTCCATGAGTCGGAACAACACATGAATGTTAATGTTTTTTTTAAAATGTTTTTCGACAAAAAAAAATGGCCCTACATGCCTAAAACCTTTACCAATTAAATTTAGAGAGATTTATCGGCATGTTTTTGTGAAAAATTAAATAATTGCGTATCAACCATCGAACTGGTAGATCCCACATGAACTGAACTACTGCGCAACAGAAAGCTGGCTGACATGACGAGGGATTTTTACATATGCCTACACCAAATATGCCTACGCCTTGTTAATACGTCATTGAAGTAACGGATCTTAACCATAATTTGTACCCTTCAAATGTTTTTATGGCAGTGGCATATGCACAATGAATTGTGACGAGAACGGATTAATCCTGGCTGCTTTAATGGCGCAGCGGAATTTATTACAAAACTATATGTACATGAACAAGATAAACCAAAAAGAGAGGATATGCACGCTAATATGTAATGTATGGAAATCAAATTAATTCGTATTTATATTATACAAATTTGCATTATATTTTAGACCGTACCACATTATGTTCTGCCATTGTTAGGATCTGTAGCAAGACTACTTGATCTTCGGCACAATGAATTATATAGCATTCAATTGCATGACCTAGAATAAGGTTAAATTCTACGTAATATAATAGCGGACGTCTGCATTCAAATTTAATGTGATTTTCAAATTGACAAAATTGAGGTGCTCTAAAATGCATAATGACGTGACAGCTGTCCAATCGATGGCCACCAATTATGCCCATTATATAACGGATGGAGACTTTTTTACAAGTTGCGGCAATTTCCTTGCAGCCAATTTACTTGCAGCCGTTGTAGCAAATGGTTGAAATGGATAAAAAACTTTACCTCTGCTTAATGTTGGGCATTAGCCTAAGTGCGACCAGTGAGCAGGAACTGAAGATAAGTAAGTACTTGGGAAACAAAATTTCCCCATCTTATTTTGTTCGTTTTGCAGCCTTCTGGATTGAGCCAGTGCAGCGGACAGAGTTTACCGCTGATTTTGCTGCCGTGCTCAATGAATTGGAAGCATTACAATTGGGCGTGAGGATTAGCGATTCGGTAATAGAGCTAACGCGTTCCGAAGATCAACAGGACATGATCAGCTGTAAGTTAGCCGGAATCTTTAATCCTTTGACCAATTGTGTGACCATTCTTATGTAACACAGTTTGCGAAATTCTGGGCAGCGTGGGCAGTACTGTGATTGTGGATCTAACCTATACGCGTTGGTCCGAAGGCTATGATTTGGCGCGTACCCATGGCATTGCGTATGTGCGTCTGGAGCGAATAATGCGTCCATTTCTGGATATGTTTGGCAGCTTTATGCAAAAGAAGCGTGCCAACAATGTGGCCATGATCTTTCAAAATGCTCGCGACACCATGGAGGCAATGCGGCATCTGCAAGATGGCTATCCATTTCGCACGATCATCTTGAATGCCACCGATGATTTTGCAGAGCGTCTACTTGCGTTGCGACCGGCACCCACTTATACTGCAATATTTGCCCGTGGCGCTGCCATGAACGGCATCTATGAACGCGTATGTACAGCCATGATTCTTTGTTGTCAGTTGTCATGACTGGCTCTTAATATTTGCAGGTGGAAAAGAGCAAGCTGTTCAAGCGGCCAAAGGAATGGCATTTGGTTTTCCTTGACACCAGAGATCGCGTCTTTAAGTACAAGCGAGATGTGGAATTTGCAACACGTTTCATTCTAAATCCGCGTGCCATATGTCGTTCCATGCAGATGCGTGACCTTTATTGTGGCAGCGGATTTACGGTAAGACATTTGCACGTTTGTAACTTACGGCAGTTTAGTTATTTCATTTGAACTGCAGCTACAACGCGGCCTGCTGCTGGATGTGTTACGGAGTATGATAGATGCGGCGGTTGCGAGTCAACCGTTCCCACAACCAGTTTATCTCGAATGCAATTCGAGCGCAGAAGTAACAAATGAGGTGGAGGCGAATAGCGCTTGGTTTCAGAATGTTCGTTGGAGTAACTTTGTGGGCTATGTGCCGGGCAATGATCAGGAGGAGCAGTTAGACGAGGAGGCGCCCGTAGCGCATCTTACGTTTGTGGCCAATATTTCGGCCGGGTTCTATTCAAGTGAGCACGAGGCGAAAACAGGCCTGGCCACTTGGTTGGCGGGCGAGCTGCAAATGGTGAATGAGACGATTAGTCCGACTCGTCGCTTCTTTCGCGTCGGCACCGCAGAAAGTAAGCCCTGGAGCTACCTTCGACGTGATCCGAACAGCGGTGAGCTGTTACGCACATCTAGCGGTGAACCCATCTGGGAAGGCTACTGCATAGATTTTATTGCCCGGCTGTCAGAGAAACTCGACTTTGATTACGAAATTGTGGCGCCAACGAAGGGACTCATGGGTGAGCGCAATGAATTCGGTGAATGGGATGGCGTTATTGGTGATTTGGTGAAAGGCGAAACCGAGTTTGCCGTTGCTGCCCTCAAAATGTATTCGGAGCGTGAGGAAGTGGTTGACTTTCTGCCACCGTACTTCGAATCGACGGGCATCTCCGTTGTGATGCGGAAGCCCTTGCGTCGCGTCTCGCTATTCAAATTTATGACTGTGCTGAGATTGGAGGTTTGGCTGAGCATTGTGGCCGCACTGGTGGGTACGGCATTTATGATATGCATCTTGGACACATATTCGCCGTACAGTTACCGCAACAATCGCGCTGCGTATCCATATGAATGTCGTGAGTTTAATTTGAGGGAGTCCTTCTGGTTTGCCTTGACCTCGTTCACGCCCCAAGGTGGCGGTGAGGCACCCAAGGCAATTTCTGGACGCCTTCTAGTTGCCGCCTATTGGCTATTTGTGGTGCTGATGCTGGCTACGTTTACGGCAAATTTGGCCGCCTTTCTCACAGTGGAACGTATGCAGACGCCAGTGCAATCATTGGAGCAGCTTGCGCGCCAATCACGCATTAATTATACGGTTGTCAACAATTCGGACACCCACAACTACTTTATGAACATGAAATTTGCCGAGGATACACTGTATCGCATGTGGAAGGAGTTGGCGCTGAATTCGTCGAAGGATTTTCATAAATTTCGCATTTGGGACTATCCCATAAAGGAACAGTATGGGCACATTCTGCTAGCGATCAATACATCGAGGCCAGTGAACAATGCTACCGAAGGATTTCAGAATGTGGATGCGCACCTTAATGCCGATTATGCGTTCATACACGACTCTGCGGAGATCAAGTACGAGGTAACCGTAAATTGCAATCTAACGGAGGTGGGTGAGGTATTTGCCGAGCAACCCTATGCCGTCGCCGTGCAGCAGGGTAGTCATTTTGGGGTGAGTATTCCATTGGCACAAACTATAACAAACATTATTGCAATTGGTTGTTTTTTTCGCAGGATGAGATTAGCTATGTGATCCTGGAGCTACAGAAGGATCGCTTTTTTGAGCAACTAAAAGCCAAATATTGGAATGAGTCCAATGCGCGTAACTGTCCAGTTGACGAGGATGAGGAGGGCATTACTCTGGAAAGTTTGGGTGGCGTTTTTATAGCAACATTTATTGGGCTAGTTCTGGCCATGGCCACGCTATCCTGTGAAGTTATGTACTTTAATAAGAAGCAAAAGGCATTGTCTCTTGTTACACAGGTTAAGCCCTTCGACGGTGTTGAACCCGGTAAAGTTGCTTGGATTGACACCGCATCCAAATCTAAGGAGAATAAATTTGTGCCCAAGCAGTCAGATAAACGGACACCGCCTCCATCATTTGAGGCTGCCACACTTGGGGCCAAAAAGAAAACGGCAACTGTTACGCTGGGAGATAGCAAGTTTAGGGCCCGGCCCCGTGATGGCCTACATTCGCGTCGTGAACTTGGCTCACCCTCAAATGTGTCGTACATGGGCTACATAGAATAGAAGATTATTCGTCTCAAATCTAATGAACTTTATCAACATATTATTAGCTGAGTCTGTTTTTGTCCCCTTAGTAGTATTGAACTCAGCAAAAAGTAACGGTATAAGAAAACTGAAAAATAATAACAAAAAAAAAAACAATGAGTAATTAAAAAAAAAATATTGTAGTAACAATTACTTAATAAATAAACCATTTTTTTTTTGCAAATTAAAAATGTAGAATTCAAACAAAATAAAAGTTTTAAATAATGGGAAATATTTGAAATTTGTTTTGATGCCATATATATATATTTGAAGAGAACAAGAATATTTAATAAGTTAGGAAATATAATTAATTTAAATATATATATAAATTATTTATATATGCTTCTAGTTTGGACTTTTAAAGATTCAACGAATTCCTTATTCCGAAAAAAAAAAACTGCTTCAAATATTGTGTTAAACTGTGCTCTATATTCGGCATGTTTTCGACGATGCAAAATAATAAAATTCTATATGTTCTATATTAACAATATCCATAATAATGATTTGTGCAACCCAACAGCGGTCAAGTTGAGTTGATTCAAGCTCTCGAAACGTTTAACTATTTTAAGCACGATACTATGCAAAAATAAAAGTTATCGGCATATCGATATATATATTGCACATCGCTAAGAGTACTAATGTAGCAGCTACTAATTTTATTGTGTGCAAGAAAACGACTCACTCATAGCATAATATATCATTGAAGTGTGAACAATTGTAATTGTAATAACGGCGGCAGCAAAGCAAATTCTATTAATTTAAATCAAAACAATATTCGTTTCGAACTTTATTTCCGTACATCCATATCGATTTCGATATTGGCGAAAAGTGCCACACAAGCGACGGGGGTCGCAAAATAAACAAAAGGAATCAAAATGCGTGTGCTAACGCCATCGCACATATTAAATATTAAATCAATATTTGTCGCTCTAATCGTCGCATTATTCACTGCGCCAAATGTCGTCCTTTCGCGTAAACATCACTTGGAAGTTCGCGTAAGTTACATACTATACACACGTAGCCGGCATCTCACATGATTTCTGATTTCGAGCCGAGCTCCCCTTCTATATTTATTGTATGTGTATTTGTTAAATGTGTCTACAGAATGATATGCGGCCATATATTGCTTTGAGCACGTTTGGTTTTTACACAAACGGACATTTGGACGTCCAACTGAACATGCTAACAATTGATGACGAGCAGCCAACAGACTTGGTATGCAGAATGGAATTTAACGCATTTTATATAATTGAGTTATAAGTAAATATTATATTTATTGGTGCTTGCAGTTTGGTCTATCGCTGGACAAGACCACAATTGATCAGCTTAATCCCTATCTGGACTCACATCAGAATAAGTGCATATTGGAGGAGCCGCCATCGAATCAAAAAAATGGACCAATTCTGTTCTTTGTGCTGGATCTAAAGGAGTTAAAGTAAGAATTTCTTATCAGTTTCCACTGAACTGAATGAATATTTTTTGTTGTTATCGTTTTCAGAGTGCGTGTGCAATGCTCACCGGAATGGGCTAACAAGCATATCTACAAAGATGTGACGTACCGTCACAAGCGGAACTCACGTATTGCGAAGGTTAGTGATGCCGCACTGTTCATGCAACAGCGTCGTCGTCGCGCCGTGCTGCCCATAGATTCTGAGATCGACGATATGGATGATCATTCTGTTGAGGAGCCAATGCAACCATTGTTAGACGCAAAGGGAACTCTCGAACAGCCCAAGCTATCGTCACCCATTGTTGCGGGCAAAATTGAGCCAGCGCCCAAGTTGGAATCTGCCGTTAAGGAACAGAAACCGGAGACAAATGAAAATAAGGAGCCCAAGCCCGTTGTTGTTCAGCCCAAATTGGAACCAGCCAGTGCTTCGCCAGTTGCCGCACAACCGCCACTTGAAGCTGAGGACGGTGCCGGTGCCGGTGCCGCTGCCGGTGCCGTTGTCGATGATGGTGCCAGTGTGGCCGCACCTTCTGCCTCGTCAAGCAGCAATATTAAGAAGCACGACGAAGCTGAACTACAACCACCGCTGCCCGTAGACAATACTCCGGATACGGCGCCAAACTTTTACGAAACTAATTACAGGCAATCACGCGAAGACCTGTGCAAGAATTTTACATTGCCGCTAATCAAAAAAACAATCGAAGGCACCAACTACTACAGTTTTATGTTCTCAATGTTTGTGGCCACGCAACTCGACGAGGGCCTATACAATTTATATTTCCACGCTTGTCCAAACTACGATCGCCCCAAGATATTATCTTTCAATGTGAGTTAATGCTGTTTACAATTCGTTTTAGTAAATATTTGTTCAATAATATTATTGCTATTTATGCTATACAGGTGGACATTGAGGAAAACAACAATGGCAATTATTTGTCAGCTGGAGAAATGCCTTTGCCAGCTCTGTATTTCATGATGAGTCTGCTATTCTTTTTGTCTGGCTTGTTTTGGGTGTTCATACTGAAGAAGAGCAAGTAAGTGTGTCAAACTGAGCAGATGATACATTCAATTTTTGCTAAAATATATTTTATTTCTATTTGTACAGGCATACCGTCTACAAGATACACTACCTGATGGCTGTGCTTGTATTTCTCAAGTCGCTTTCTCTGATGTTCCATTCTATTAACTTTCACTTTATCGAGAAGCGCGGCGAGCATGTAGAAACCTGGGCCATACTCTACTACATAGCGCATCTGCTCAAGGGCGCCGTACTCTTTATAACTATTGTACTAATTGGCACTGGTTGGACATTTATCAAGCACATACTCTCCGATAAGGATAAGAAGATCTTTATGATTGTCATTCCGCTTCAGGTTTGTCAGCGAAATTTCGTTCACCTCTTCAAGATTGTTATTTAATTTTTGTAAATAATTTTTAGGTGTTGGCAAATGTCGCTCAAATTATTACGGATGAATCAGATCAAAGTGATGCCGAGTACCGCACCTGGCACAACATATTCTTCTTTGTGGATCTGCTATGCTGTGGTGCCATATTGTTCCCAATTGTGTGGTCCATTCGCCATTTGCATGAGGCATCGGCAACCGATGGCAAGGCAGCAATCAATCTGCGCAAACTCAAACTCTTCCGCCAATTTTATATCATGATTGTCTGCTACATTTACTTCACGCGCATTATAGTCGATCTGCTGCAGATGACTGTTGTGTTTCAGTATGCCTGGCTTGACGAAATGTTCCGTGAGATGGCTACGTATGTGTTCTTTGTTCTAACGGGCTATAAGTTCCGTCCAGTCTCATCGCATCCATACTTCGAAGTGCCCGACGATGACGATGACGACGAGGTGGAGGTGTTTACAGAATCCGGTCTCACTGCATCAGTGCATCGCATTAAGCCACTAAATCGCTCGGCACATTCCAATACCATCACTATCATTGAGGGAAATGATGATGAGCGCGAGAATCTAATTGCGAAACGAGAGTCAAGTCATGAATATGATTAGATTACTGATCAAACACTACACCCCCAAAAACACACACACACTTACACACATATATATAAAGATTTAAATCTATATATATATATAATTATGTATGTATAGGATACGCACATAGTAACTTCAATCGTACTTTAAGCCAGACGAGTTCCAACTATCGCTAGCTGTTGGAAAACAATGGATGCAATTTTTTGGTAGGCTTGGGATGAATAATAATGTTTAGTGTGCAGATAACCCCGCCCGCTTTCCCCCCTCAAAGAGAGACCGAGAGAGAGAGCCCGTCCAATCGACCACACGTGTATATATATATATTGAAAGCGACGCTTTGTCCGTTAATCTGCGATCGCGCATTCCCTCAATCCTCCCCTGCCATCACCATCATCAGATCGATGCTAACATATATATACCCAATCGTTTTAAGGCATTAATGATATAATTTTAATGAAAATACGATACAAATACATATATATATATATACACACACTTTAGGCTTTAATATTATATACATACTATATATAATGTAACCTCCTCGAATCAAACCGAATTGAATGCACTTCGGTTATTGATAGGACTTATTTTCGGCATAAGCTGTACAGTAAAAATCATGTAAGTGCACATGGCGCACGCAGTCTGAAATGGTTTGAAATCGGTACGGATTAGTTGCTTTCTACGTTAGCTTTGACTTACCCGGGTCAGAAGATGATTGTCCAATATGAGTATGCCCAGGCAATCGATGCGCAACGGTTCGTGAAGGATTTGCAATGAAAAGTTTTGAATCTGTAAGAATGAAAAGTTGAGCGAACGAATAACTTAAATTGGCGGAGAACCCTCGCACTTTGCACCTGAAGCGAAAGAGCTGGAGAGTTGGCCATAATATTATGTAGCTGATAGGCAATTCGTGGCACCATACGCATACAGCTCTGGGATGCACTAATAAGGACAAGTATTTGCAGGACCGCGGGCAGCATCAGATAGTACTCTGTGGATGTGGATGGAAGCGGAACTACAGGGTCAGAAAATGTGATTAAGAGTGGAGCACATGGTTGACCTACCAGTATTATCGATATCATTGTAGACCGTGTAGTACAAAAAATAGCAATCGACAGTGAGCCTTATCAGGATCATGAGCAGAACAGTAAGCAACGAGTAGCTGAATGATCTTATAAAGCTTAAGCATAGCTCATAGATGCGTTCATAGATGAGCTGCTTGTCGCGCAACTGCCCTCGTATATATTCCTCGAAACCAGGAAAACTGGCTGAACCGCTGGCAAAGTTCGAGTATTCGACCAACAGCGCCAGCTCCAACTCCAACTGGCACATTTGCTGACGCACCAGTTCCAGATGCAGTACAAACTGTGTATTTCTAAAGTGCACAACAAACACAAACGGCTGAAAAGTGATCCAGAAAAATGTGACGTAATGCGCGAGATCTTGCCCAAGAAAAAAGAGGATCAGCAGCACCACCTCCATTATAATAGTGCCGTACAACGGGATCAGATAACGTCGATGCTGTTGCACCAGCAATCTCATTCTCCCACCTTGAGGCAATGGCGTAGACGCTGATTGCGATGTGGCAAGTGCAGCATACAGTTGCCAAAAGCGTTCAGGCTGCGAGCGTTGCCACAACGTCTCTGCAAAGATGCTTGCCACGGCCAATTCAGCAAATCCATACAGAAGACCATCATTGAAACAAGTAAAGGGCTCACAAAAGTAATCGCGGGTCAGACACACAACTACAGCACCACTGAAGCAGATTAGCTGGCAGCCTGCCCAAATATGTAAAAGCCTTGAGACTTGTTTGGGATACATGTCGCCTGGTAGCGGTACTCCGTGCAATCCAATCAGCTGATAGAAGCGCAAATGATAATACAGCACCTGGTCTATGCAACCACTCATCGTTGTTTGACCACAACGCCGCTGCTCAGAACGTCCAATCGATGATACTTACTCATGCATCGCCGCACACATTGAAGATTGGTTGCTAAACAATTCATATGCATAGCTACAGATATAGATATAGATATAGTTAGTGGTATATGAAAGTACCTACTACTAGGTATGCCGCTTAGCAACCAAGGAACGTATTTGTGCCAAATATTCAAGTTAAGTTCTAAGTTTTCAGTGTATTGCATTTAGTTAAAGACTCTTTCTTATGAGTTATTTGACTTTTCCTTTGTTCGTTTCACTTTCGATTTGGAATATGAGATCAGTCTACAATTTTCCCAAGTCTGTTTGGAATTTTGTTCAGATATATAAATAAGTCTGGCTGTACCATAATTTATTTATAGTTATAAAACAATAGTTAATATTTATGCATTCAGAACTTGGCATCAAATACGTATTGGTAATAAATTTCCTATTCAATTTCATTAAACATGAACTTGACTCATCCACTACGTCGTTGCTACTGATTACACAAGTGTCGAGTTTATATAGATGGTTTGAATGAAAATCAATACTTTCGTTTGTTAGAATATTTTAATGCAGATTGATCAAAAATTGGATAATCTTTTGTTTGCTGTATTTCACCAATCCAATCGGAAATGGACTCTGTGTCACGGTGGAATGGAATTCAAGCGGAATCGTTTTTATAAATTTCTTTTTAACTTTCAACTTATTCGACACAAAAAAAAAAAATAAATAAATTAACCTTAAAATTAAATGTTGAATCGCACGTTTACAGATACGGTCCAGGATACAGATATCCACTGCTGCTGCCCTGCACATGTCCAGCATTGTAGCTATCGGCACCGCTATATGTTTCGGCGGCAGCACTGCTGTATCCCGTGTGGCCCGGCAACGGACGGCGTCGGGATTGAACTGCTGGTGCTGCGTATGCATCGACTTCATCGTCGTATGCACCTGGCGAAGCATAAAGCTCCGGTGATGGCCGGAATCCGTTGCTGGTAGTGCTACTGCTGCGGCCATAGTCGTATGGATATGGCGTGTTCACGGCTGAATCCTCTGGTGCCTCTAGCGTATGTGCTGGTGCTCCGGCTGAGTTGAGATTGGCATACGCTGGCGGTGCATAGGTGTTATCCAGATCGTAGTCTAGAGGCTCTTCAACCGGTGCTGGCTCCGCATAGCCACCGCTATGGTATGATGATGAGGAATAGGTTGTCTTGTGCCGTTGATAGCGTGCTGGTGGACGATAGTGGTAGCCCACATCGTTTTCATCGTCATCGGCCTGATGATGCTGATAATGCTTGTGATGATGTGACTGTGGGCGGCTGTTGATAACATGATACGTCTCCACGCTGTTTTCCTCCGATGGTGGTGGACCGTACTCATAGCTGTTTGGTCGATGTTTCTCTTCGATGATCGTATAGGTGTTCACCTTCTTTTTGGGCGGTGGTGGAGGTGGTTTCTTCGCCGCATATGAGATACTGAGATGCTCGGCCAGTTCCTTTGCATGATTCAGATAGTCTGCATGTTCGCTCATGTGCAACGGCTTATCCAGATCGGACAGTATGACGCTCTCGAGCAGTGGACTGGTCTGCAGCTTGGGTGGTGCACGTCCACGTGATCTCAGATGCGGCGGTGGATGATGGTGAAAGTGATGAATGACTTTGTGCGGTGGTTCCGGTTCCGCATCGACAGCAATGCTGGGCGCCTGATCCTTGGGCACATGCACCTTAATATGCACATACTCATTGCCAAATGCCGCCACCAATGGCAGCATCCACGCTAGCAGTAAAACTGAAGTAAACTTCGGCATCTTTTCATCAAATATGAGTCTGTGTGTTTTTTGGTTATCCGTTGCGTGCTTTTGGTGCTGGTCTAGTCTGATTATCTGATCTCGCGTTGTCACTTTATGGCCGCGCGCATTGCCAATATTGGTTTAAACCGAAATCTTTCTTTTGTCATAATATTTATATACCACCAGAAACAGTGGCGACTGCGCTGCTTAAATCAATAGATCAAATTCGTATTCGACACGTCGCTTCCGTAATACCCTTACATAAAGCAATTAAAAACAGCTCATTTTCAAAATTTATCAATGATTAATATCACATTCATATATCCATATATTTTCTTTTATTAGAGCTATTATGTTGTTTCCTCGACTTTCAAATATATTAAAATTACATTTTTGCTACAATTTAGTTTTGCTTTTCCAAAGATTAACACAAAGTCGTCTTGGCTTTTAAGTGTACAGTATTTCAAGCAACTGTAAACCATCGATGTCATTATGAGAAGCATCTTCTCGTAGTCGTTTTTCCCCCGTTTCACCGTCTGGAACTCTCTGCCAAGCGTTTCGAATGCGTACGTTGCGTCTCTACCTTTGCGCTCGTTTACGCGTAGCTAGCGGTTATTTCATACCCTCTGAATTACACACTATGATTTTCTCACAAACTATGTAACTGACCTATGTATGTAACGGATCGATCAAGTGTTAGAAGAAATATGATTAATCGGGTTTATTATTTCCCTTGTTTCGTATATGATATTCTATTTTTAAAATTATTCTTTGCTTTAAGAAATGAAAGGAAAAATACTCTCAACTATTTGATACCAGTGTAAAAGAGTATACAATCTTCACCATGACCGATGTCTTGTTTATATTTTGTGTTCGTTTGTTTTAAACTTTTGTTTTCATTATTATTGACATAAAATACATCGAAGCCGGCCGCATACATACATATGTACAT
This sequence comes from Scaptomyza reducta, assembly GCA_035044485.1. Taxonomy (NCBI): domain Eukaryota; kingdom Metazoa; phylum Arthropoda; class Insecta; order Diptera; family Drosophilidae; genus Scaptomyza; species Scaptomyza reducta. Next base: position 177,371 of record JAWNNV010001007.1, read on the forward strand.
ACATACAAATATTTTTAGCCGCCAGCAAAAAGCGGCATCAACAGCAAAAGCAGAAACAATAACAACATGAATAACATTTTGTGCTATGCATTTCGTCAAACGAAAGTTCGATGAAAGCGAGTTTAGGGCTGGAATTTGTTATAGAAAACTTCAGAAGTTTTTTATTACGTTCGTTTGATGCTGTTTCTGGTTGGATAACATGTGTATGTATTCCATATTAATAAACAGAAATTGATTTTAACTAGTATTTAATTACTATTTAATGGAAATAAAGCTGTGCTGTGTTTCAATTACATTTTGTCATAAGCATTTTAAGATTTAATTGTTATGCTAATGGCAAAATGCGATCACTGAGAAAGTTGGCAGCATACTCAAAGGCATTATCATGATTATCATTATGACATATCATTTAACACTCTCTACGCATTGCTTAAATATACATTCATACATACATAATTAAATACACGTCAATTTTTATTTTTGCAATTAGTTGAAACTAATATTTGCATAAATACATTAAATATTAGCAATAACCTATTTTTAAAGGAAATTATTCTTTTGAATAAAGACAAAGCTTTATACTAGATTGTATAATAAAATCTGTTTTAAATACTGTTTGAACCAAATATTCTTACTCTCTACAGACAAGGTTACATATAACACTCCCTTTCACTTCTTAAACTTCACTTAAAAACATGCATATATAAATACTCTTGCGGATCGCAGCCCAAACATAATAGTTTATTTTGAAAAAACAGACAATATTTTACCAATAAGAAATTAATCGGCCAATTAATGACCCAGCGATATTTGGCACAATAAAACTATCGATACGCGATATTTGTTAACAAGCCACATGATCTCACGATCGAACCGATCTGGCAGCACTGACAACAGCTGTGCGGCACCGTTGCGCTCTTGTTTGTTGCTGTCCTGACATAACGTCATTTTACTCAACAAAATATATGTAATTCATGAATTAAACAACGTCAATTATGCTAACAACCACAACCAGATGTCTTCAGCGCCCACTACGCCTGCTGCTGCGACGTCACATCCACAGCGCGTCAGTGCTGCCCGCTAGAATATTCATTGACTTTGAGAACCAATACGCACACAGCATTTTGTGCAAATCTCTGAAGCCATACCAGATTGTAAGGACCACTGATTGTTTAAAATCGGTTACGGCAACGAATGTCACACCGGAGCGTGTGTTGGAGCCGGTGATAAACGCCACACCAGATGAATTGCATGCAGATTTGTTGTTGCTTGTGGAGCACTGCGCTCTTCTCAACATACAGATCAGTGATGAACGCTTCGCTGACTTCATCAGCAACTACTGCGAGGTGCTGCACAAGCTTGATGACGAGCAGCTACTTGGCGCTTTGCGCTGCCTGCAAAAGCTGCCAACGCCCGCATCCACAAAGATAGCCAATTATATGGAGCTGTGGAATACACTGGACATCGAGTGTTGTCGCCGAATCGAACGCTGGCCCACCGCCCAGTTGCTACTGGTCAGTGATGCATGGTATCAGCTGGGTCTGGCACGCATCGGTGAGTTCGTGTGGCAGGCGCTACGCAAGTTGGGACGTAAGGTGCGAAAGCTGCCACCGGAGCAACTGGTGCAATCCATGTTCCTGTGCAACCTGCTGCGTCGGCCCATCTTCGAGATGTTTGACTTTGAGCAGAATCTGGCGCAATGTGTGCAGCAAATGACGCTTCAAGAGCTGGGCGTTATGGCAATGGGATTCTTCAAAACACAGACGCCCATCCGTAATCCCGAGCTGCTGCAGCAGCTCTACACACGCCTCGAATCTGAGCTAAATACCGTCGAGGACATCACATTGGTCGCCATGCTCAAAGTGTTACGCTACAGCAGTAAACTGCCACAGGTTTCGGCACTTAAACGGCTTCTGGACAAGCTTCAGCTCCAGGTGGAACGCGTATCATTGTTGTCCTGCCTGCATATGGCGCTGCTGGGCAGTGAACTGCAAACCTGCAATGATGAGCTTGTGGAACGCATTCTATTGCGTTTTGAGCGCGAATTGGATGCGACCCGCCTTAAGGATCTGGAGCGCATTTGTTTGGTCATTGCTCTGTTTAACTTAAACACTCCCAGCGGAGTTGAACGACGCCTTTGCGAACGCGTTCCGGACATGTTGCGTAACCGCATCGATGAGATTCTTCGCTATCCACGTTGCTACACCAACTGCCTGCAGTTCCTAAGCATGCGCGGCATTTATGATGTCGAGCTGTTGGGCGTCGCCTTGGAGCCGCGCTTCCTGCGTCATACATATCCAAGTGGAAACCTGCCTGGCCGTGATTACTTCCATCTGGACAGCTTTGCTCGCCTGCTGGACACGGAGTATGAGGGGCTATTGCTCACCGAGCGACAACGTCAACAGATGGGCAAACTATTTACACAATATATACCAGAGCGTTCAGAGGGACGCTTCAAGCTAACCAGCACGGATCGCCTTCTTGTGGAGATTCGAGATGCTGTGGGCAGTCTGCTGCGCACCACAGTCTACATGAAGCATATACTGCCCCATTATGATCGCTGTGATCTTGTTGTCTGCTATGATCGACAACAGCGTCGACCCGTGCCCCTGGATGCGAGCAGCTGTCCGGAGGATTACAGTGGTGTTCTGCTCAGCAGGCAGCATCTGCTTGGCACCAAAGAAGCCGCACACTTGGACACACTGATCATTGTAGTCGCCGGCTGGAATAATGTTATACGCGACAGCGAACGACACACTGGTCAATTCGCCATGAAACTGAAGCAACTGCAACAGTTGGGACATAAACCCGTTGTGGTTAGTAACAGATACAGTCCGTAATCCTAGCTTAAGTCAAAGTGCAGTATTCGAAGCTTCAAAAAACAAACTAACATATATTTAAGGTGTCTTTGTGGCTGAAAGCAGTTGAAAGTGTCCCGGGTTTTTAAATATTAACTAACTTAACTATTTTCATTTACAGATCTATTGGAACGAATGGCGCGAGCTGGAAACATTCGCGGATCGGCAGGACTTTCTAAAGCGACGCCTTCGCCAGGCGGCCAACATCTAATTGCAGCTCAACTAATCATACTAATTGTAATTGTAATAATATTAATTAGTAATTCTAATAATAATAATTAGTTAACAAAAGTATGGAGCTGTTGACAAAATTTCGTATATGTATAATAGAGCAGCACTAGCAGTAACATGAGCCTTATTATTATGTATTGTTGATGATATAATGACCGCCCGCAGTCACGGACCCCTCCCCACCCAACAACTATGTTACAGGAGTGTGTATAGGTTCTCTGGGTCACATGGCGCCACTGAGCGCCTTTTTGGTATACTCGTAGACAACAAAAAGTGTGGCCGTAGCTGGAATGGTGCGCAGCACAGATGGTAACAAACCACGATATAAGGCCATGACGCCCTCACGTTTCACAATATCGGCGCCAACTTGGAGCATACCCTCATTAAGGTTCTTCACCTGGATGCGACTTTTAATGACATCCGCTGGGAATGTGGATGTCCAGAGGCAAACGCCGCCAACAGCACCAGCGACCATTGTCTTAAATGGTCCAATATCATCCTTTGTCTGATCCTTACTGAAAACAAAAGTATTAATCATGATTCCAGATACTGATCATTTACTACTTACCCACGCAACAGTTCACGTGTCCCTTCGTAGCTACCAAAGAAGAAAAAGTAACCGGGCATCTCGCGTATAAATGTGGAGGTCAGGCCGCGATAAAACCCTCGTATGCCTGCCAATCCGCACAGAATTATGAATGAATTAAAGTAAGACGTTTCATATATATTTATGTATGTGTGTATGTATGTGTGTATGCATAATGGCAATGACTTTGTTATAAGCGTGACGTCGCGTGGAAAATAACAGTAAACAGCACGCGAGTGCTTATCTGTGAGCGCAACAACAAAAACAATCTCAAAATGTATTATAAATAAATGTACATATGTATGTAAGGCCATTACAACTACATCAAACAATAACATTTATTGAGAAGTGTGTGCTCCATTCTGTCAATCAAACGAAATTCTGATTCTGTAAAAATTTCCACATGACTGATAATGACAATCATGAGAGAAGTAATATTCTTATCCAATTCATATGATGACTTAAAGCTTAACTCTTCATTCATAAAGAAATCACTAAAGATCACAAATTGAATTAACACACAATGAAAAGTTTATGTACATTGTTTGATAATTTTTATCAATAAAATGATTCGATGTTAAATGAAAGTGTGAGTGTGGCAAATCATCCCCCAATATTAACTAGTATATATTAAATTTAAACAATCGGCGGATGTGTCATATCAATCGAAAGCATAAAAAACATCAAATTAAGCAGCAATCTTTTGGCGCGTGCGAAGATTACACACATACATACACGAGTCCATACGCTAAATATAGAATTGAACAATTTTTAACAACTAGGAAACGGTTAATCTAAAATTTGAGCCGTTTTCTTTCATTTCATCTGCATCTGCACAATTCAATCTCATTTTGAATAGATCGCAATGCGTAAGATCGATTATTTTGAAGCAACACATTTGATGCTAGGTGGCAACGCCAAAACTGGTTAAAGTGTAGTAAACACGCAGTTGTTGATAAGTTGCGCTGTACAGCGTATTAGCAGACCTCGCGGTTAACTATGAATTATGAGGAAACGCAGAACAGAACAACAACAGCGAGATATGCACACATAATCTAATCAAGAAGCTACCGAAAGCAAAAAAAAAAAACCCACTGAACTGACAACACTCACCTTCGGTGCGCCAGATGTAGCGTGTTAGGGTCCAGGGCGTGCGAAGATCCGCTGCTTGAGTCGGTTCCACAAAATGCTTCATTTCGCGCAGGGCTTGCAATTTGCACTTGATGAGCTCAGTTGGGCAGAGGGTAAGCGTGGAAAAGCAGGCGGCCAATGAGCCGGCGCATGCATTTTCTGCGATGGTCAGCTCACTGACCAACTCTTTGCCAACGAAGTAGGAGACGAACTTTTGGCAGCCACCGTACGCAGCAAAAAGCACCGAATTTTCGGCAACATTTGCAACGACAGCCGGCACAGATCCGGCATAAAGACCATTCATAACGCCATCCTTGCGATATGTGCCGATGAAGCAATCAAGCATGCCCTTGTATCTCTCGGGAAATGTTTGAAGCTTCACCTTGACCGTATCCAATGGCTGCGAGACATAGACCTGAGCGGCGCCGCCTACGCGCAGTCGAGAAACATGTGCGAATTAAACATGCATGTTTGCGTTAACATTTATTTTGGACTTACCTAGCGAGCCGGCCAAGAAGTCAATGAGGCCTTCAACAAAGTTGGCGTTGTTCCCAGTGTCGCCTCCATGCATGTCTAAATGCAAAATGAACTTCAAAACTTTGCCGACTATCAGCAAGAGGTTGTCACGAAAGCTTTGGCCCGCTGCTAAAATGCTCCGGAGAGTGATCGGCTCTTTTGGTAGATTTCTCTCTTCTTCTCTCACAGCTCTCTCGTACGCGCCGGCTATTGACTCGGGTGTCAGCCTCAGCTTCGGTAGGTAGCTGCCTCCCACTTTTATGGAATTGATGTCTGGTGGTCGTAGTTGCGGATGCGGTAGCGGCTGCAGCGACTGCGTTGACTTGTTTGACGATAGCAGTGCTGGCGCTGATAACGCCGCCTCTTTTTTGTGCTCATTGTCACAGTGTACTCGGTGGGGCGCCGTCAACGTCGCTTTTACAATCTCAGCCGCTGTCGGCGTCATATGTGCTATGTGCTTGCTGTGCTCCGAACTATTGTTGTTATTGTTGCTGTTTCATTCATTAGATTGGCTATTGCGTCATCATAGCTTACTCTCGATCACTACCTCTTTGGTCTCTCTCTCTCTCTCTTGCTTTCTCTTACTCTCTAAAACGGCTTCGTGCTATCGATATTCCTAACCGTTATGCCGTTTATCGCTCTGTGCTATCGCAATCACGTTTAAATGCTTTTGTGCTTGAAATATGAAAGTTTGTATATTCGGTTTAACAAGAATTTGGAAAGTAAATACTTACATTTCTTATACGTATTCTGTTTTATGTATATGCCATACAAACCATACGAGCATATGACATATACGTTTTGTGTATTGTATATTTTTTTTTAAGAACGACTTCTTACGAAAACGTATCTAAGTTTCATCATTGGCTTTCAAAAAAAATCAAGCCACTTGCTTTTTTAATTACAAAGCTGCATTGAAAGTAATTTGTGTTTTATTTCAAAATGTTTCCTAAATTGATTTTGACGTATTTTTTAATCCTATTCAGTTCGAAAATGTTTTGTATATTGTTTAAACGACAATTTTGTACGTTAAGTTGGTTCGAATAAGAAACTTGTGTTAGTGTTTTTGATTTTTCATTCAAATAATTTTTCATTTTTATTAATAATCGATCATTTTATTACACCATATATGTAAATATCATTTTTATCAGCGTTTTCAATGTGCTTACCGAACATTTCTTGCAAATCAGCACTATATATATATATATATAGTATGTGTTTATGTTAATTTCGATTCCACGCACAGTTTTATTATCATTGTAATGCACATACATACGTACGTTCATATGTATACATGCATGTATGTATGTGTGTAGATATCGCGCATTTTTCACTGGCTTCATTTTATTATTATTATATTTAATTTTAATAATGTACATGAAATAATATGCATTATTTAACTTTACAATTCTTTTTTTTTTCTATATTTATGTTTATGTATATATATATATGTATGTATGTATCTTTTAGTGCATATGTATATGCATACATAGGAATGCATTTATATCTATATACATATGTATGTATGTAATGTATATAGCTATGTAGATGTATGTATGTCTATACTATGCTATGCGCTTTGCCAAATCTTGATTTTGTTTCTTAAAAGGCATAAACATTGAAACATATATATATGTATATGTGTATGTATATTGATGTAAAATTAAAAGTTCGCTTGAGCTAAGTTCCTGATCTGCAAACTATTTTGTATATATACTATATGTATGTAATTATGTATATTATAACATTTATGTAGGTATATGTGTGTGTGTATATATATATCTCATTTATTATAATGAGTGTTTTTAGCTAGTAATAATATAACTTGGTATTCATTATATATATTTTATGGGTATTCCATAGTATTATTTTTATGATGTTTCTATTTATCGCTGAGTTTGTATGGGGCCTGTTGGATATTTCAATTTTTTGGGTATAGCCAAATGTTTATTTAATGCTTTTTTTTTGTAATGGCCTTTTTCACTCAATCTTTCCTTAACTCGCTTTGTACTCGTTTATAAATTTTTACTTCTTCGATTTTATTTCAAAATTTTTGTTCATTGTTTTTCTTCTGGTGTAAAAATAGCAATGCATTTTTTTTTTGGCTTTTTTGTTTTTCAAATTTCTATTTTATACAAACTGAGCAGCAAATTGTTAAAAATGATACATATTTATATTTTGGTTTTCTTGCATTCCATTTATATGTAATATTTAAATGTTTTTTATTTCTGTTTTTACATGTAGTACATCTATACATATTATTATTGTAAGTTGTGTATAAATATATATGTATAATTTTAGTTGCCAGCTGCATTGAAAAAAAAGAACAATTTACATCTAAACATATTGGCACACATTATGGTTTTTTATTTTTTATATATTTTATTAATATTTAATTTTTACTTATTATTTTTCACATATACTTCAAATAGTAGTTAAGAAGCTAAACGTACTGACATGATATATATGTATATATATATATATCTTATAATGAATTATTCGTGGTATGTGTAAGTAGAATTACATGCAAAGAAAACCGAGGAACCAAAAAGTTTGTTACGTTTGAAACATACATTTGAAATTGAACTATATAAATGTAGAAGTATGTAATAAGGGATAGTAATTGCCAGGCGATTTCTGATTGATTTGGATTGCACATAGTAGTCCCGATCCGCTATAGGCCTAGTCTATCTTATCTGTCAGTTGGCAATAAATGATGAAAACTAATAAACCAAATATCGTATATCTAGCGAATATGTAGAGTACATACATATATGTATATATATGTATATATATATATATATATTTAAGTGTAGAGCTTGGATAATTGAGGATGACAGAGAGTTCATTTTTTGGTTGTCATTTTTTGGGGAATACATGAAGAAAGTCAACAGTGCTTACTGCCAGGTGACGCGTCACCTAGTAGTAAGCGGGAAATGGATGATAGTTCGAGGGATTGGAAGCATGATGATTGGCCGATGGCAACACCGGCGGCGGCCTAACACCCGGATGATAATTGCTCGATGCCACCTGATGATAGGCACCAAAACTTCGGGCCATATGACGATTCTGTGCAGCTGCCGCCGCCGATTCGCCCAGAAGACGTGATTGATCCGCTGTGCCCAGCAATCGATTATTTTGCTCCATCAACAGATGAGCGGTGGGATCGACGAGCAAACGATGCTGATCCGCAGCCGCATTCGAGGCGGCCAATATGCGATGCTGCTCCACCGTGGAGAGCAGCCGATGATGTTCGAGACTCTCGCGGCTCTGATGCTGCATCTGGGAGGAGAGAAACGAGCGATTGTTGCCCACAGTCATATTGGCTGTATTCGGTGTCAGATCCAGCGATGCCATGCGCAGCATATCATGATGCGGATGGTTGTAGGGCAACTGTGGTGGCGACGAGACCACATAGTTGGCCGTGCGGCTCAAATCCACCGATGTAGTCTGATCGTGCTCCTGCTCGCCGAGCTGTTCCGTCAGCATATTGTGGATGGCAGCCGATTGATGTTGCTGCATGGCCTGCAACTGACTGCTGTGTCCGCCATGGCTGCCATGATCCTGGGGATGGACCACAGATGCGGGCGACTGCTGCTGCGCCTGTGCCTGCTGGCTCTGCTCCCGGTCCGAGAGTATGTCGTAGATGTGATGATGATAACGGCTGCTCGGCAATTGGAAATTATGATGATAGTTGCTCGATGCATTCGAACGTGAGCTCATGTCCAGTCCCTGCAGATCGGACATGTCATTGGCGGCACTGGCTGCCGCCGCAGCAGCAGCTGCTGCACTTGCCGCATTGCTGTTGCTGCTCTGACGATACTCAACCGGCGAGTCCAGATCCTGGCTGTTGTACTTCAGATTGCTGGCCATGCTCTCGTACTTGGAATACATGAGATCAATCTGGGATTGTGGGAACTTCATGCGCATATCCTGTCCAGCACTAATAAAGCGAAAGCAAAAGGGTGGATTAGTTTCCGGTAATCTAAGAAGTTATCGATAACTGGGACTTGAACTTACCTATTTTGTGGCATTATGCTGTTCTCCTCGTCGCTGGACATTTGATTGTGCCGCGAGATGTTGTGGCGACGCTCCAGCTGTTCCTGGTCCTGGACGGCCCGCTTGTGACGCATCATATCGCCGTTGAAACTGTAGCGGGGTATGCTCGGCGAGGAGGCGGGCGAGATAAGCTCATGCTCGGGATATGTGCTGCTCACACTGGAGGCATTGCGTCGCTGCGGCTGCAGTGCTGGCAGTGGTGACGATGCGGATAGATTGTTCCCACCAGTTTGGGCACCACCGCCTCCACTCGAGCTACCCGCAGGTGTACTGTTCGACCCGGGCCCACCGGTCCCGTTGCCAGCACCAAACATGCCGCCATAGTCACGTCCCGGCGATATGGGTGCTGGTGAAGGCGGCGTGCGATGATGCGACGAGGAGAAGCCGTCTGAGTCCGGATGTTGGGGTCGCGGTGTGCTGCCAGCGTCTACATCCACATCGTTTTGGTTCTGGTTGCTCTGCGGATTGGTGGGCGTTGAGGCATTTGGCGATATGTGGCAAGCACCCTGGAACATAGGCAACGGCGGTATCTGCATGGGAAAGCTGCCCAAGTTCTTCATCATCTTTAGCTCGTTCTCCAGATTGTCCATGGTGGTTGGTCCAATGCCTGAACTATTCGGTCCAGTGCCGCCACCGCCGCTGCCAAAGCGTTGCGCCTCCGCATCCACGTGCGCATTCATCGGACTATCGCTATTTATGTGGTTGTCGGTGGGTACCTGGCAAATAGCAATAGCAAATTAATCAGATCAGATGAATGTTAGATAAGATGAATGTTCGCCCAAGGGTAGAGGTAGATTTAAAGAGGTTTCCTTTCAGATATATCATATATAACTAATAAAAGTATTCTTCACTAAAGAAGTTTAGAGTAAATAACTGATTTAAAAACTTTTCAACAGGCTTTTCCGACTAGAAACAAGTAAGAAGGCTCTAGTCGAGAAATCCCGACTAGACTATACCCTGAACCCTATACTTTACGCATACTGTCAGTGCTTGCAAGTATGTGTGAGTGTGTGTATGTATACGCGTATAGTGCATACTTTCTTAACTTCAATACTCCATTTCTCCAATGTTTCTCAACCGATTTCAATAACACATTTCACAGATTGTCATTATTTCGTCTAATATTTCCAAATTCACGATTTTGTTGTTATCGATCACATGTGTATATCGGAAACGGGAAGAGTTATCGAAAATTTGTACTGCCTAGGGATTAGGCGAACTTATGTCTCTAGCTCTTATAGTCTCTGAGATAGACGCGTTCATACATACGGACGGACAGACGGACGGACGGAAACACGGAAAGACGGACAGACGGACATGGCTATATCGACTCGGCTGTTGATGCTGATCAAGAATATATACACTTTATGGGGTCGGAGATGCTTCCTTCTGCCTGTTACATACTTTTGCACAAAAGCATTATACCCTTTTTACCCATTTTCAATGGGATCAGGGTATAAAAATAGCTTACCGCAGCAAATTATCGATAAAATAATATTAATTCGATTTTAAAGCATCTAATTCTTGTAATTCTTTCAAAGTTCGGACACACTGGGCTTGCTAGATTGGTCCGTCCTTGTCCATCAAGTCGAGCTACTCCCTCTCGGGGATAGTTAATTGCCAAAATCGATAGCTTCTAAATATGTTTGGTAGATTATATTGTATTATATAACAATTTCTGATCGGGCCACAACCATCCCTACCGGTAAATTGTAACTTAATCTTCTCAGTCATTATTTCAAAGTATTCCACAGTCGGCTTCGGAACATCACATTAGATAGAAGCCTTGATTGAGTGTGGATTATTCAGTTGTAAACGCACCTTAAGATCGCTGCTCTCGCTGTCAATCATATTGCCAACGGAGTTGAGGGCTGCCTCCACCAGCATGCTGGCCGAAGAGGAGTTGGCGCCAACGCTAGCACCGGCGCCGCTCAGTCGTGCGTTGGCGTTGTTGTAGAACGAGCTCATAAACGATTGCGAGTGACTCAGCGAGTTCATTTGCATTTGTGGTGGCTCCACGCTGGGTGGCACTGAGCTCGGACCACCGGTGGGCGTGTGGCCACCACCGGCGCCAGGACCACTCGAAACACCGCCAGCTGCACCACCATTGGATGAAGCACTATGATGGTATTGAGACATGGCTGCCGCTGCAGCTGCAGCTGCATTATTATTCGACTCGACCACATCCAGGAAAGAGCTATTCTCATCCTCCTCCCGGCTGTGGGCGCTATGCTGATGCTGATGACTGGCATGGCTGGCACTGGCGCTGCTCATGAGGCGCGCCAGGAAATCACGATTCTGGCCGAGCAGCTTGCTATGCTCATCGACGGCGCTCGGTGGTACCGCAAAGCCCAGATCCTGCCCGGCACTGCCACCACTCGACAGTTGCCCACAAGCCGAAGAGCCACCAACTGCAGCTTCGTTGCCCACATCACCGCCATCGCTCAAATGACGATCATCTGCGCCAATCCACTTTTTGCTGCCCTTGCTGACGACCAGATTTTGACCCAGGGCTGCATTCATGGCACTTGCATGGCGATAGCTGGCTTCGCTGTGTGTCTGTTGTCCTGGCTGCTGTCCATGCAGTCCATGTGGATGCGCGTGTGCGTGGTGGGGGTGCGTCTGATGTGAGTGGTGCTGTTGATGCTGTTGTTGTTGCTGCTGTTGCTGCTGTTGTTGCTGTTGTTGCTGTTGTTGCTGCTGCTGCTGCTGCTGTTGCTGATGGTGATGATGGTGTGCCGCGGCCTCATCATCATCCTCATCGTCGTCATCGTCATCGTCGAGGCCAACACCCACTCCAACACCCACACCACCCATGTGACCCATCATATGGCCCAGTTTGGCCGGATCGTCACCAGCGCCAGCCATGGCCGAGACAGCTGCGGCAGCGGCAACAACTTGCTGCACTTGTTGCTGGGCGCTCAGACGTTGTGCGGTTGTGGTAAGGAAGGATTCGACGAGGCTAAGCTGTGCGTTCTGCTTGCGACGCACCTGCTCCAACCGTGCGCTCTCCTCATCCTCTTCCGCATCGTGCAGTTGGAGCTGTTGCTGCTGCTGTTGGTGGGCGTGCGCATGAGCATGGGTGTGGCCATGTGAATGGTACTGTGCCTGCTGCTGCTGTTGCTGATGCTGCTGATGGGCGTGGCTCAGATGTGAGGGCGACTGATCCAAGTGGCCGCCATGTAGCTGCTGTTGTTGTTGCTGCTGCTGCTGCTGTTGTTGATGACATTGCTGGGCATGTTGCTGCTGCTGATGTTGCAGCTGTTGCTGCTGCTGCTGCTGTTGATGCTGCTGATGCTGATTGGCATGCGATGTTGCTGTCTCCTTCTTTCGCTTACGCTTACGGCCGACAGCAATTGCGGAGCCACCAAGGGCATTTAGCGAAACGGGCACGGGCACTGGAACGGGCACTGGCACGGGGGGACCCTTCTCAGCAAACATGCTGGAGATCTTGGAGCTGAGCAGCGATAGATTTGGTTCGTTGCGGCAGAGATCCTTGATGGATTTGCCGCTCTTCTTGATGGCCTCAAAGATGTTGTCATCGCTATATTCGGTATCACTCTGCATCGAGCTGCTGAGCATGGAGTTCTGGTTCTGATCCTCAAGACTCTTGCGCCGACGTCGCGGTGCTTGCTCTGTGGGAAGGGAGGGAAGGAGGAGGGCAGCGTTAGGGCCAGCTGCTGCTGCTGCTGCTGTCGTCAACTGCCCCGGACCCACTGGCTTACCCAAAAAGTCCACCTTCATGCCGCCCGAATAGGCATCAAAAGTGTAGGCAACGCTCCGCTCAATCTTTGGCATCTGTTCCTGGGTGTAGTTGTGCACCTTCTTGTAATGGAACTGCAGGCACTGCTTTGTGGTAAAGGCAGCATTGCATTCCGGTTCCGCGCACCTATTAACAAATTGTAACAATTAACATTTTAATCGATTTTGTTGCAGAACCATCAGATTGGATACTTACTTGAAAGGCCTCACACCCGAATGCGTTAGCATATGGATCTTAAGGTTGCTGCGATTCTGGAAGAGTTTCTGGCAGCGCGGACAACTCACCACGGTTGAGTTGCGGCTGTGCACCTCCTTCGAGTGGCGCTGCAGTGCCGCACGCGATCCTAGAAGTTTTGAACATAATTTACACTGAAAATCTCGTAAAACTTCAGCCATATCTAAAATGAAATTGTATGAAGAAAATGAAATTTTCGGATTGTGGTGATTTTGAAAGAAAATTAGTGAGTACAGAAAATTGATAGGTTAACTGAACGCAACAACAAACAAACACAAACCACAACAAAACAAAAAGCCAAAAATACGCAAAAAGCATAATATACTAGGTAGAAAACCAAACCCATAAATATAGTATATCATACAAAATGCCGCTCTAGTCAGCACTAAAAATAATATAAATATCAAACACAACTCATAAACACAAAGCAAATCATTCACTAAAAGCGATAATGCAAAGATGCAGTTTTAGTGTGTGTATTATGATGGTTGTGGTGTGTGTATGTGTGTACTACGGCGTTTTGATTCAAAATATCTAAAGATTTTACTAATACCATACAAAGTTCTGTGAACCATTTGAATTTAATCTTTATAGTACGGAGCTGACCTATTTTTTTAAAATATATATGCAAGTTTGAAGTGATTTTTACTTTTTAAGAATATAATTCTTAACGTTTTAAAATTAGCAAAACTTAAGAGTTATTTTTATATACGGACACCCAAAATCGCTAGAATTTTTGTAATGCTGTTTTCGAGAGGTTAGAAAGTCAATTGTTCTTCGAAGGGTTCCGTGCCACCTCTAATGTAAATTGTCACAGATGACGGGTTTGCTTTTAAAATCTTTCAACGTAACCTCTGGGTACGTGAGGATACACAGAAAGTAAGATATCATCAAGTTGTTTGAAGGATAAGCTGCTACTGGCCTATAAAAACGTAGTAGTGTTTATTTTGTGTAATTCTTAAGAGTGTATAATGTACAGAGCATGTTAGATGTATAAACCTAAAAAAGTACATAAATTCTTAAGCAAATGAAAATAAGTCGATAAAAATGTTTTTAACCAATTGGGCAGATGTTGAACTAAAGAGGCATATGAGTATGAGCGATCATAGATGGGTGGTGTATTGTGGCAGCTTGGTGAGGTGATTGATTGATTGATGGTTGTTATTGTGTGCTTAAATGATTAGTTAGTTTGTTAGTTACGGCTAAGCAATTATATTATTAGTACATACGATATTCGTTAGTATTATTAGTACATTAATTTGGGGATTTGGATGTGTCTGTGATTGAAAGTTTAGTTTTTTTTTTTTTTTTTTTTTTTTTTTTTTTTTTTTGTAGTACAGTCTATTGAGAAGCGGTACAACGACGCAGTTATAGTATAAATAAATATATATATATATATATTTATTATTAATGCGAGCTTACGATATACGATTTACGTTATACAATATATGTGTTAGCTGATAATTTACGCCGCTAGATAGTTGCATACGCTTACGATATTGAGACATCTACGTATTATGTAGTATTTACGTTGGCTTGTAATTACGATCTACGTTCTAGAGGCGTGGCATTCCCAACTTACCGCTGTGCACATGCTTAATATGTGCCTTTAGCTTCTGCGGCTGACAAAACTTGCGACCACAAAAATCGCAAACGGGTCGCGATCGATTCGGATTCGATGCACAGCCATAGGTGCGATGCATCTCCAGATAATTGAGCCGCAAGAAAAACTTGTTGCAATACTGGCATTGGTAGGCACCCTTACCATCATGCTTCTCGGCGGCATGCTTTATGATATTATCCTTGCCCAGCACCGCCTCACCGCACACCTTGCAATGGTACTTCCTTATGGTCAGACTCATCGATGGATCGTGGAAGACAGAACAGTGCGTGCGATAGTACAGCGGATGCTCAAACTTCAAACTGCAGCCGCCACAATCTGTTGGAGATTTACAAAGAACGTCAATCAAATGTTTAAACAATCCTGGTAAAAGGATAAATAATGTTTTTCACAAACTTACTTTTCTTCTCAGTGTGCTTCTTGCGCCACATTGTGTTGCAATCGTCGCTCCAATAGAGTAGCTCCATACCGTTGCGCAAATCGCGACAGCTAACAAAATACGCCTGTTGATCAATCGAGACGAGGTTTACATTGCGCTCGTCGTAGCTGGGAGCAGGCCGGATGAAGCGCAGCCAATTGGATGCATTGGGATTATCGCAGCACAGCAGATAGGATTTATCGGCGCCAGCCTCACATATCTCAAAGATCCATTTCATGTCGCTACCCTCGCGCACATCGCCCGTCTGCACCGGTTGTCCGATAAGGGGTCCGAGTTTGGTGTACGCCCGAACCTCGGTGCGAACAAAGACGCCAGTGACATTCGGTTCAACGTTGTGCAGCTCGAACTCGGCGGGCACGGATGCCTCGGCGAAGGTAATCAGTGGCTTTGTCTCCAGCTCCGACAGCTGCGACGACTCGTCCATGTCCATGTCCTCCATGTCATCCTCCTCGTCATCGTGCCGTGGCCTGCCATGCTTTGCCTGACGCTGTGCGTCCGCCTTCAGCTTGGCCAGCGCCTCCAGATTGCGTCGCTCGATCCACTCGGCCAGATCGACGGCATCCGTCACATTACCGCAAGCATTGCGCAACGGACACAGCTTGTGGTCATGCGAGATGGAGCACTCGCGACAGGACTGATGCGATCTAAACGCAATATCATGCTCATCTTCCTCCTCGACAAAGTTCTGCTCCATTTTCATTTCACGCGCCAGCGCCTCCTCATCCAGTTCCTCATCGTCCTCATCATCGTCATCGATGCCCGGCCCACCAGCCGCATCATCATCCGGGTCATCGTAGCTATTTGGTGGCATCATTGCTGCCGCTGCTGCTGCGGCCGCGGCAACTGCTGCCGCCGCAGCTGCAGCAGCTGCTTTAGACGTGTGCGATTTCTTGTGCCCGCCCTTCGAGGAGCGCACATGAAAGTGACCCAGGCCAGGACCATTACTCGAGATGATTCCAGCATCCAACGTGTCTGTGCCTGTCGTTGTTGCTGACGTTGAATTAACATTGTCTAGCAGCTGTTGCTGCTGCAGCTTTTGCTGCTGTTGCAGATGATGATGATGAGGATGATGATGCTCCTCATCGTCATCATCATCATCGTCGCTGTGAGGCGCTTGCGACGCTGCTGCCGCCGCCGCTGCTACTGCTGCCGCTGCTGCAGCCTTCTTGAGACAGAGTGCACTTGGTAGCGACTCCTTGCTGCTGGCCTCCAGTTCGCTCTTGATCTTCTCCGCAATACGACAGTCGAGCACCTCGGGCAATTCCGTGGAGGCAGATGCCTCTGCCGCAGCAGCCGCCGCCGCCGCCGCAGCTGCAGCATTTGCTTTGAGAGCTGCTGCAGCAGCTTTGGCTTCCTGTTTTTTCGATTTGGGTGTCGTGGCGTAGCTATTGCTGGTGTTACCATGATAGCCGCCCGCTGCGAGTCCAGCTGCAACTGCAGCTCCTCCCTTGTTGGCCTTGGCACCCGCAAAGCCATTGAGGGCATCGGTTGTGAACTGGACCCGCTTCTTATAGCGTTTGCGCTGTGGTGGTGTGGGCGTGGCCAGGGCGGCAGATAGACCGCTTGACTCCAAGCTACCATTGCCATTTCCATTGAGACTCTCTGACGTCGGTGCAAAATCCTTGACGCTCAAATTCGGCTCCAGCTTGAAGTTGCCATCGAATCCCTTGGTCTCCGTATGTGACGGCGACGGAGGCGGCAAACTGCACAGCAAAAGAGACAAAGAGCGACGGTTAGAGATGTGTTAGCGGAGATTAAGCAAAAATAGAAAATGGGGTCAACAGAAATGCGTTATTTTCAGTTGGCATTACATGACGTCACGTCCATGCACGCAAAACTCCCAGAATCAAAACGCCCACACAGCTGCTGAGTCGACAGCAGTTACACCCGCAGAAGTCGCAGCCGTAGATCTGCACAGCCCCAGTGACCATACCGACGTCTCCTTAACCCTAACCACCCACACGTTGTCATGGCTCTAGCGCTTTTCAGTTCTTTCACCATTTCTCTCAGTTTGTCTGTCTGTCTATCTGTCTTGGGTTTAATTAATTTAGCTGATTTGCGGCAACGGGGCTGGCCAAAGTACACTATCTATCTGGATGCCAAAATGTGAGCTGGACCGATGCCAGCTGCCGTTTAGCAGCAGCAGCAGGAGCACCGCCAGCAGCTGTAGGATTTCTATTGCATGTACAAATTCAAAATGTAGGAACCAAAGCATAGCATTTAGAGACCTTAACTACCTAAGCTGTTTTGACTTGTATCTCTATCGAATATCTTGAATTCGATTCGCATTTTTTGCTGGTCATAACAACAGTACAAAGCTTTTTCTTTGGAAACTGATTGAAGATGCCAATCTTGTTTTAATTATCGTCAAATTTTGTATTCGTTTAGTATTATTTAGTTAACCATGACGTACTCGGAACTGACCGAATCTAATCACAAAATATTGTAAGCTGCTTAAACATTAACTTAATTCTATACTAAAAGTATGAACCGTGAAGCGATTTTGAAGAAATCTGTCGGGATATGTAGAAAGTTGAAGAAGACTATAAAAAAACGATGTAGATGATAGTTTTTTTTTTAGTATAATTCTCTTTAAACTAAAGCCTCAGATTAAAAGTCACAAGGTAAACCACTCAAATTAGTCTTGTAGAAAAGCCTTTCTAAACCCTCAACCCATTGAAAATGGGTAAAAAGGGTATAATGGTTTTGTGCAAAAGTATGTAACAGGCAGAAGGAAGCATCTCCGACCCCATAAAGTATATATATATATATATATTCTTGATCAGCATTAATAGCTGAGTCCATCTGTATGTATAAACGCGTCGTGCTAGAGACTCCAGAGTTGGAACATAAGCTTGCCTAATACCTAGGCAGTACACGTTTCGATAACTCTTTACGTTGCCGATATACACATGTGATCGATAACAACAAAATCTTGAATTTGGAAAACTTTTATAGCCTCTTCGACTAGAGCCGTCTTACTTGTATAAATTGATTTGCTGATAGAAAAAGGCTTTTTGATTGTAAGGAAAATCGTGGGAAAGCGAAAATCCTTCAATCAATTGAAAGATGACAAAACTGGTACTAATAACAGAAAAATCAGCTTAAAATGTTCACCAGCCAAAAGCTTAACAGTTAGCTAGATGACAGACAGCGTGGAAAACACCAATATGATGTGCCATCAACCCTTGTAAATCCTTCGCAGCGGTATCATCTATAGCGCAATTGCAGCTACTTGACCGGAAATAATACATAGTTACAATACACTTCAGCAACTGGTTGCTGTTGCAGTCTCTAAGCTCCCACTTGCACTAAGTCTGACTTCCCTTTCACCCTCTGTCCTGCTCTGTGACTGTCGACCCATCCTTTTACCTGCCCATTATAATACTTTTCCTACTTGCCTTTTTTTTGCACATTTTCTACTGAGTCTACCTAGATGCCAGTTGGTCACTTCAATTACCAAGCTCCGAAGGGTACAGAAAAGAAGCGCACTTGCATTTCATCCGTTCGTTCCCCCTCCTTCAACGTTTTTTTTTTTTGCTTTTGACAACCCCCCATCTTGCCCACATCCATTAACCTATTCTCGGATATTTCGTGCAGAGGAAATTCATCAAAAACAGCGCTGAACGCGCAATTACGTTGGTGATGCCGTCGCTAAAATTGCACATGCTCCGCAGCAACGTGACCATTATGCGTCTCTCTATGTGTGTGTGTGTGTATGTGGGTGGGTATATATTTGTGTTATCCTTCATTAAATCCTCCACCTTCGAGCCGTAACAACACAATATATCGAAAACAGCACCAAAGAATAAAACTGACAGTCGGGCTGGCAAGCAGGCAATGCTGCTCCCCAGTTTCACTCATACTGCTCCACTTTGTCACTCACAGACCGAAAAATACCCCTTGTCCCACACCACACAACCCCTACCACACCACTTCCTTTCCGCCCCTTTCGTGGCACGTACTGAACTTATTTTGGTCCGCTGTTTGTGTTTATGTTTCAGTTTCGGTTTCTGCTTTTGATTCAGTTTCTGTTTCTGTTCCTGCAGTGCGCTCGAGCTTCGGCTCCTTTGCTCTTCGACTATTTCCCTTAGCTGAGTATATGTTGTATATGTATATGTATATGTATATATATATATATATGTGTATGTATATGTGTCGCCGCTGTGCCATTAATGTGCTGCTTAAGGGCGTCGCGGGGTTGTCTGGCACACCCACATTGCTTTGGGCACGTGTGTGTGTGGGCTGATGATGAGTTTCTATGGGGGGCGGCGGGCTGATACCGAATCAGATTCAATTCCTGGCGCTCGTTTCGTGTGCGTTACTCGTTGGCGCATTAAGTACATTCATCCTTGCATACACACACACACACTCACAAACACACACATTTAGCCCAACATCCCACATCCCCAGAAATTGGCGACATGAGCAAAATGCGAGAATCGAAATAAACACGAAATGAACGAGAAAAGCAACGGCACTGGCAACATTCAGGCACAGTTGTTGCAAATTTTTGTACAGCAACAAAAACACTCTGTTTGTGTGTGTGTGTGTGTGTCGAATCCGTTGAGTATGTTGGCTGTGGGAAAATGTGCAATGGAACCCAAGGGATACATGCTTAAAATTACAATTCAGCTGATAAACTTTTTGTTGTGTGCGTGTTCGGTGTGTGTGTGTGTACATTAAGGGTAGCAAAATCAAAAGAGAAGAGCTTTTTTTCCAGAGCTTCACTGATCATTGCGATTTGACCATATTGATCAATATGTTTTTTTGGAAAAGAAAATTGAAATGATCATCAATGTGATCTAAAAATTAAACTAATTAGTATCTATCTATCTTCTAAAACGATCGCTGCACTATCGATTGTTATCGATTTCTTCTTTTGGAGCATTTGCCTTATCGGTTTATGTTATCTTAACCCCAATGAAGTTTAATGAAGTTCTGTTTGGGTGTTATTGTTATAAGTAACGAAGTACAAAACAAAGTCATTCCAAATTGTTCGGATTCTAGAACTTTGTTGTTTATCAATGTCTCTTTAACCTCTTTGTAGCTTCAATTATGTTTCAATTACGTTATTGCTAACAAAGTTATCGATAGTTTCTACCATCAAACATTAGACTAGCCCTAGACTTCCTGTAGAACTCGATGGATGGATGGACACAACTTCCTTTTGCATAAGAGCCCAAAGCTTTTCATCCTTTTGTGTTTGCTCATCTCCAACTAAATAATGAATACTCATAGGATTTACTATGCATCTATGCAAAAATGTACGTATGTAAAGTTCATGTTGGGTCGAGTGCTAGTTTATGGATCAGAGTCAGTGGCAATGAAATCAACTTAACCATTGGCATCCTGGCATCCTGCACACTGACGCGCAGAGAGGACAACGCGAATGTTGAAATAAAATTTTGGGCCTGGGCATGCAACCATAACAAAATGAGGAAGGCGAGGGAGGAAGAAAAGGCGCAAAGCGCCAAATGGAACGCTCACTTGCTGCAACGTTGCAAGAACAACAGCAACAACAACAAAAACAATGTTGTATGCAAGGCGTGGCAGGGTAGAGGCATTAACTCTGGGAAACACTCCGCGCATTTTTGTTGGGTGGCTTGGGATGTAGGTAAAATGTATACACACACACATACATATACGTAGCAATTTGGCAGCATGGCATGCAAATGCATGCAAAATGCTGTTGTTGCAACAACAGCAACAACAACAACTACAAGGAACAACGACAACCGCATTCTGCACAATGTTGCTTGAGTATGTTCCAGAGCAACGTGTTTGTATGTGTACGTGTACGTATGCGTGTGTGTGTTTTGCTTTTTCCGCTTCCGCTGACATGGCGGCTGCAACGACGTCACCGTTGGCGCTTGCACCCAGCGGGCTCCGGTCTACGGCACTCGGTGTTGGCGCTGGGACTCAGGCATGCAGGCAGGTTGGCAGTCAGTTTGGCAGGGAGGCGATGGCAACATGAAAGCTGTGTTGCATGCAACCGCACTAGTTGGGCTCCAATGCTGCCTTTGTCGTTTGGCATCACAGCCTGGCACTGGCTGGAGTGAGGCAGTGTGTTGTCGAGAGCTGCCTGATGCACTCAGGCATGAATCGCTTTAACATGCCTTGCTTTTATGCCGCGGCGCCGCTCTTCGCCCCGCCCCGCTCCCCACCGACCCGGCCCGGCTAAGCCACCCCTTTTAACAGACGTGGTCCCACAATATCTCTGTCTCTCTCGCTCTTTCTATGAGTGTGTGTGTGTGTTTGTTGCCCAAAAAGATGCCTCCTTCTGTGTGTGTGTGTGTGTAATACCCAAACTATCAACAATCTTGGCCAACAGAGCGTTGCCATATCTTCTTTGGCTGCTATTTGCGACTTTTCTTCTTGTTCTTCTTCATTTGAACGCAATTCGCCGCCTCAACTCAACTCAACGCAACTTTATTCAACGCGTCTCAACACGTTTTGTTTCATCTTGTCTTACAGCAACTTCCTTTATATCTTTATATGCGGTGAGCTTCGTTTGGAATTTCGAGAAGGCTTTTAGTTAAGCTTATAGATCAGTTCAGGAAATTTGTATAACGCAAATCATCTGAAGAATACAGCATCAAAGTTTTGCCATTTTTGTTTGCACGTGTCGATCTCAAAAACTTAAAGAGACACAATCATAAAACATATAATTTCTCTCTCCAGTTTATGTCTATTTATTGATAGTGTTACCGGTTTCCTTTATACATTCAATATGATCGATAAAGCCTTATTTTAAGTAACTTCGTACTTTCTTCGAGCAATGCGAAAGTTATCGTTGAAGGTATTTGCCACCGGTATATTCAGCAAGCAACAAGGAAATGTGTGAAGACAAGTGTTTGCGTGTATTCTCCATACCCTTCCAACTTCTCTACTTTTGGAGCAATAATATTTTACTAACTCCCAACAAATGTGATTATGAATCATGATGGATATCTATGATTATTGCAGGTAGTTCGTTTGTAACTTAAGAGATCTATCCTAAAAACATCGACCATGAAAGGGTAAAGAATCTATCTTCTCTCTAATAAGAAGCTCACAGCTATTTAGTCTATCAGACAGATTTCTGTGTCTACAAGAAAGTTCTGACTGTAACTTGCGTACTCTAGCCATTCATAAATCTTCTTTATGGATTCACGATTTATATTCGTTTCGGTTTTACTCACTTGTTTAGACGATCCGTATCGTTATCGGCAAGATTCAGCAGGTAGGCAACGAATTCCACATCGTTTTTGAACTGCAACCGAGTGCGCATGTGTTCCCATTTTTCGGCATTCTTGGTGCCAATGTAGATGTTCTTGCTGTAGTTCTGATGCCGATACTTGCGGCGATCACTTGCCGCGCTGCCACTGCCGCTGCCAGCGCTGCTCGACTGTTGCTGCTGCTGCTGTTGTAGATGATGCTGTTGCTGTTGCAGCTGCAGCTGTTGGTGCTGTGCGTGCGAATTGCTGGTGTGTCGCTGGGCCAGCTGCTGCTGTTGCTGCTCGCTGCCGCAATTGATGGCGCTGCTTAAATTCGAGCTGAGCGCATGGTTGCTATTGTTGTTCGTGGAGAAGCTAGTGTTGCTGTTGCCACCAATAAGACTACTTGGTGCAGCAATGCTATTGTTGCCACCAAGACCAAGACCACCACCACCACCACCACCACCAGCACCAGCAGCAGCAGCCGCTGCTGCCACCGCACTAGCACTAACCATATCCAGCACCGTAGCGGTTGTATTCTGATTATGCTGATGCTCCATCTGTGCAGCAGCTACATTTGCTGCATTTAATTTAGCAGCAGCCGCTGCTGCCGCCGCCGCCGCAGCTGCCGCGGCAGCAGCCACAGCGCCAATATGCAGGCCACTGCTTTCGGCTGCAGCGGAACTGCTCAGATGTGCTGGTGTTAAGGCTGTGCGGCTGTCTAAGTGACTGCTGCCCACATCCTCGTCATCCTCATCATCGTCATCATCATCGTCCTCATCGTCATCCTCATCATCATAGTCCACCGGCACCTGGCTGTGGTCGTGCCGCAGATCTGTGGGCAGTGCCGGTGGCGCTGCGATAAGGTGGTTGTTGTTGTTGATGGTGCTGCTGCTGATGTTGTTTATATTGCTGCTGCTGTTAATGTGCTGATCCATGACATCGTCATTGTCCTCATCTTCATCTTCATCATCATAGTCATCGTCATCATCGTCCAGTGGCTCCTCCTCTTCGTCCTCTTCCTCCTCCTCGTCTTCGTCCTCATCCTCGTCTATTTCACGATCGCGATGCTTGTTGTTGTTGCTGCTGCTAGTGCCACTGCCAATGCTGCTGTTGTTGTTGCTGCTGGTGTTGTTATTATTGTTGTTATAGTGAGGCTGTTGCTGTTGTTGTTGAAGCTGTTGCTGCTGTTGTTGTTTTCCATTGTGTAAGGCGTTGACTGCCGCAGCGACGACGGCTGTTGTTGCTGCTGCAGCGGCAGCTGCAGCTTGCTGTGCTGCTACTGCTTGCTCTGCTGCTGTTGGACCGCAGTTGCTGTCTTCGCTGCTTTGCGAGCTGCTGCGGCTGCTTCTGCTGCTACTGTTGTTGTTGTTGCTGACATTGTTGTTGTTGTTGCTGCTGATGTGGCTGCTGCTGATGTTGTTGTTGTTGCTGCTGCTGATGTTGTTGTTGCTGCTGCTGTTGTTGCTGCTGCTGATGTTGTTGTTGCTGCTGCTGTTGTTGCTGCTGGCAATATTGGTGCTCTGCGGATGATGATGATGATGATGAGGATCATCATCAGCCGCATTATCGCTGCCACTGCTGTTGCTGCTGCTGGTGCTTAATGATGCTGCTGCTGCTGCCGCCGCTGCAGCAGCCGCAGCGCGACTAAGAAAGGGTCGCGTGGCACCAATGGCGTATCTGAACTATCGGAGCTATCATTAAAATCGAAAGCGCTAAAATCGGCTGCATTTAGGCTGTTTGCTGCTGATGTTGCTGCTGCTGCTGCTGCCGATGTTGTTGTTGTTGCTAGTGCTGCTGTTGATGTTGCAGCCGCTGTTGTAGTTTTCGACATGTTTGTAGTGCTCAGCTTGCTGCGGTTGTGATTATTGTTATTGTTGTTGATGTTGCTGTTGCTGCTGCTCGCGTTGCTGCTACTGCAAGTGCTGCTGCTGGTGCTACTGCTGCGACTGCTGCTGATTGGCGTTGTTGGACGTTGCTGTTGCACGGCTTGTCGGCGCCTAGTTGTTGATGTTGTTGTTGTGATTGCAGCAGCTGCTGCTGATGATGTTGATGACGACGATGATGATGTTATTAATGTTGTCTTGAATGCGTTTTCCCGAACGCTGCTCAGTTTTTGCTATTTGTTGTTGTTGTTGTTGCTGCTGCTGCTGCGTCGCGAATTGCTGCTGCTGCAACCGCTGCTGCTGCTGACAACACCTCTCTCGGCCTCTGCTACCGTCGCTGTCGCTGCCGACGCCGCCGGCGATGCTGCTCTTGGCGCCTCTCTTTGCCTCTGCTGCTGTTTTTGCTTCTGCTTCTTCTTCATTGTTCAAACGCACACACGTCGCTCGTGCAAGCTACACACACACACACACAAACACAAGCACGCACACAAACAAGCCGACACACACACTACAGTCGCTGTTGCTGCTGTTTTTCTTGTTCCTGTTCTTGCTGGTCCTGCTGCGTATGTTTCTGCTGTTGCATTGCTTGCGTGTTTGTTGTTGTTTCGATAATGTTGTTGCTGCTGTTGATGCTTGTTAGTGTGTTGCTTACTTATTGTGTTTCTATATTATTAAACCGTTTATTATTATTATTGTTTTTTCTTTTTTCCTAATTGTTGCTTATTCCTAAGACAAGAGATGCAAAATGATGAAAATGTTAGCGTCGTTTTATCTACACTCGCGCACGTCAGCACCACACACACACACACACACACACACAACCACACACAACCACACATACGCTTGCGAGCTCCGACGTCAGCGCTGTCAGCGTCGACGCAAACGCGTGCAGCGCAACGTGAGCGAGCCGAGCGAAGGAAGCACAAATTGGCAAGCGCCAACAACAACACAAAAAAACAGAAAGAAAAAAAATATAAATAAGAGGACGAGAAAGAAGCTCGTTTAGCGCTAGGTCCCGTTACTCGCACTCGCTGTGGTTTCAGTGTTGCCTAACTGCATTTGCTGCGACGGGTGGCAACGCTGTACGCTCACGTATCTCCGACTATATGTTTTTTTCTTCCTACTTCTTCTATGCAAGAATTCCTTACATATTTTGTATTTTCTTTTTTTTAATTGAAACTCATTTTTTTCATAAGCAAATGTTTGCCGATTGTATAGCGACTTTCTCACACGCACAAAGAACAAAAGTAAAGAATTAAATAAACCATATTTAACAAACAACAAATATGTTAACAATAACAACAAAAGCCAACGCAGCCATAGCTAAAATGCGCTTAGCAAAGTTAAATGCGCTTTTGGATTGCTCTTTTGCTTTTTCTTCTATTTTTTTTTGTTGCTTTTTCTTGGGCAGCTGCTTTGTTATTTGTTGTTGTTGCTGCTGTTGTGGTTGTTGCTGTTGTTGCTGTCGTCGTCTGACGTTTCGAGAACTATTTTTTCGCCGTCCTGGCGCTCACTTTGTATAATACGTATGTTGGTGTGTGTGTTGAACACCCACTCAGTGTTTTAAAATGTGCTCTCAATGGATTACTAGGTGTGTGGGGGGGCGGGTGCTAGACGCCTCGGCTCGACTTCACCGCCGTTGCACTTTTTGCCATTGCCATTTGCTGCGTTTTTCTTTCTTTTTTTTTCTTTCTACGTTTCTATATGTATGTATATGCAGATATGGATATATATATTTGAGTTGAACTATTTCACACAACTTTAACACTCACTTTAAAAGAATTTGTTACAAAAAAAAAGTTGCAAGGGTTTTTGTATGTTACTGTTTAGAATTATAGAACTTTTTTTTTGGGTTTATTTTGTGATGTTTCAGCTTTTCTATTGGTATTTTGCTGCTTGTATTCTATTTGATTTGTGCTTTCGATTGTGTTTGGTAATCCGCCGTTTTCTCCGCAGCGTTAATATGCCGTTACTCGCTGGTCGCGTCGGAATGAAGGACTTTTTATTTATGTGTATGTCCTCGTCGTCGCCATCGTTTCCATCGTCGTCGTCGTCGTCGTTGTCGTTGTCGTCGCCGCCAGCGTCGCTGCCGCGTCTCTGTCGCTGCGGCTGCCATTTCTCGATATTTCGTATGGTCTGCGGTGGCCTGTGCTTGCGCGCGCGCTTAACTGCCTCGTGTTTGTGTGCGTGTGTGTGTTCGAAAAACTTTCAGCGAGCAACGCCGCCAGAGCGCCACAAAACCATACACACACACACACACACAGAAGCAGCACTAGCTACGTGCACATGTATACGCACATGCTCACGCTAACTCTTTCTCTCTTTCTCGCTCGCTCTCTCACTCTCAGGGCAAAAGCTCGTCCAAGTCCGGCATTGCCGTCGTCGTCTAGTGTGCAGAGAGCCCGCCGACAGCGCGACCGAAAGCCCTACTCGTATGCATGTGTGTGTGTGGGTGGTTGTAGATGTATTTGTACACGCGAATTGAGTTGACGACAATCGCTGATTATGCAGCGGCGAGGACATTGCTAACTACACTACCAAGAACGCTAAAAAAATTAGATGATCGAACAACTTTTAAAAATTTCACAAAAACATCATTTTACAGCGATTAATCTGAAGTTTATTTAATTTTAAAAATTTTTTAGAGATGGAAGATTTTAGTTATCGTGAAATGAATATATCGATTTCATGTAATGATCGCTTTACACAGAAAGCACAGCAGATTTATATCGATTAAAAATTGTAGTTAAATTAAAAGACTAATTCTTCACTTTAGCAGTATCATTCCAAGTTGAAAATGTAGCGTTTTACTTCTTCTTATTTTTATTTTTTTTTGAGCTTTAGTTTAAATTTTTGATAATAAAGTTGCAAACTTGTAACAAAATTCTAAACAACTTTTGTTCAGATACTAAAAAGAGAAACGTGTAGTCGGCTAAGTCTGCTTGCCGCAACGTTCTCACATTGTTTTTAAAATGTTCTTCAAGGGACAAGGACAACGAAAACTGTGGCAACATCCCCAAAAAGTCGATGAGAAACACAAGGCACACACAAGGCACATTGCTCATAGACACATTCGTTGTCGTTACTAATGCCCATTGCCCGTTGCCCATTGCTTATTGCCCATTGCCACATCCACATGGAGTCGGAGTTATACACTCAGAGCCAGAGCCAGAGCCAGAGCCAGAGCCAGAGTTGCAAACGTGTCCATTTCGTTCACACAGTGGTCATAAATCGAAATTTGTTGTTTATGTAGTGGTAAAAAGCTGCTTGGAGGCAAAGAAGTTGACTTGGGATGCTTGCGCATTGCCATCGTACTCGTAACGCCACCAACCCCCCACCACCCATCACTATACAGTGCTCTCTCCCACATCCTGTTAGAGCTAAAGACAAGGACTATGTGTGCGGCTGACGTTGCCATCGCTGCTCCCAATGATGCGACGTCGCTGCCGACTGCGAAGCGGCATCAATGCTTTACGGTTTGTTGTGTTTTTCGATACCTTCCCTTACCCTGGGTAGTCGATGCCATCGTCGATGGAACGTGACATCGTTGTGTGTATGTGTGTGCGGGTGGTTGTTCTGTCGGCGTTCATGCGGGCAGCGGGCTGCGCTGCTTTATCGTCGTCGTCGCCGTTGTCTTCTTCGTCCTCGTCTATATTGGGTGGTGGGGCGACTGTGTCGCTCTTTTGCGCCTGCTCCTGCTCACAATCTGGCGTCTCGTTACTTTCTGGTGCCCCCTTTTTTGTTTTTCTTTTTTCTCTCTGCTGTGGGGGATGAAAAATGGAAATTCCTTGTGTATTTTTCGCCACAAGTACATTTACAGCACGTATATCACATATGTATATGTGGGTAATATCTATGTTTCTGTGTGGAAGGCAAATTTTGCTTGAGCGTGTATGTTGCTGAGTACTCGTTGGAATCTACTCGTTACATTGGCAAATTAACTGTTAGACTTCAAAATACCAATATTGTTAAATTGGAAAATTTAAAATCGTTAAGTAAAATGTTTAATTGTAAGTATAAGAATTTGTATTTTTAAAAAACGAAAATATATCCCTTTTTTTTTAAATAACAATAATATATATGGCTAATATTTTAAATATTTTTATTTGTAACTTCAAGCCAGAATCGACAATCTTTTTATTCACAAAAGTTAGATTACAAATATTAAACTTTTATTTTTTCCAAATTTGAAAATGAGTAACTTTAAGTTAATGTTCATCAATGTTATCTAAAATTAAACTTTGGTAAGCTCTGCTTGTATTCCATTGCCAAACCTTTTTGCTGGACTTGCTCGATCGTTACTTTTAGGTTAAGCCGAAACTGCACCACTCAACCGAAGCTTATATCAAAAGTAGCTTGAAAAGCTTGCCAGAGCTTCGTTACGATTAAAGCACACAAGTTGTCTACTTGTGCAACACCTAGCTAAAAAGCTAAGCTTTAAAGCTTTCTATTGAATTCGAAAGCTGGGCAAAGGACAGCGCCCCTATTGGTCACATTGCGCATTGCCGTCACATAACTCTGAATGCCTGCGAGGGTGGCAATGACATCTTTGGCGCATGCGTCAGCAATGTTCGCTCTCGTTCGGCGTTCTCTCTCGCTCTCCCTCTCTCTTTGATATTGTCATCGTTTTCAGGTTAAAGCATGGCAAATATCGAAGGCATGACTTCAGTTTCAATTTCAGTTTCAGTGCGTTCTCCGCATTTCGAGCATTTTGCAAAACACCAAAAAACGGTATTTCCTAAACACGAAAAAGTGTTATTTTTTTTTTGAATTTTTTTTTTAAACAAACAAAAATAAAAAAATAACCGTTCATCGCATAAATTGCGCGTGCTAACTTGATGTTGTTGTTTTTTTTTTGTATTTTTTTTCTCCAAAATTTTTATTTTTCCATCACAATAGCGTGCAGAAATTAAGTCAGCAAATTGAATTTCCACGCTGTGTTCTGTTCACAAACGCGCGCGTGCTTGCCTGTATGTGTGTGTGAGTGTGTGAGTGTGTGTGTGTGTGTGTGTGAATGTGTGTGAGTGTCTTTGCGTGTCTTTTGTATTGACTTTATATAGCGTACTTTATTATATAAAGTGCTTGCGCATTGGCAATTGACAGTTGCCAGTTACTTTGATTGTTGGGTTGTCGAGCGACGAATCTGTAATTACGCCAAGGAAATGTAATTAGAATCAAATGCATGCCCATAAGTATGCTCTACTATTATGCACACACACACACATACACACAATGTTACGCACACTCAGCATAGATGTCGTGTTGGGGAAGGGGTAGCGACGTCACGTCGTAGCAACATGTCTTTGACTCAGATACGAAATTACTCGTACTCGCACTATTTTGCCAAGCACTTACAGTTGCACACGCATATTGACATAAACACACACACACACACACACACACATATACAAATATAAAACATTATTATTTGAACTGAATCATTAGCGCGCGTTTCAATTTTGGTCGACGGCTCTCGCTCTCTCTCTCTCTCTCTCTCTCTCTCTCTCTCTCTCTCTCTCTCTCTCTCTCTCTCGGTTTCGCTCGCGCTCTTTTGCCCTTCGAAATGTCAAAATATTGCGGAAAAAACATACTTTTGTTTTGGGACTCCAACAGCTTTGAATGTAAGCGTCGTGACGTTGCCAGCTTCGAATTTTGATTGTGAAAAGTCACATGGTTTTAAGCTTTCCAATGCAAATTAAGCCAAACCAAGCATTATGCAGTTGCGCACTCAACAAAAAGCTTGTAATCATTCACTAACACAATTTTTGAATACATTTATCAATTTTTCATTACCATTTAACATTTTGATGTCAAAAGTACAATTTGTTTAAATTTTGCCGCCTGACAATAACAATAACAACAGCAAGAGCGAAAGTTTACAGCTGGTAGCGCCGCTCTCTCTCTCTTTCTCGTTTTCTCTCTTTGTGCTTTCACATTCGCTCTCGCGTGTGTCGTGTTTGGCATCGAAATCCGATTGACATGTCGCCTGCTGGTTTAGTCCTGACTCGTACGCATAACAGAAAGGTCCTTCGCCAAAGTACGCAAAATAAATAAATAAATATATATAAAAGGTTTTTTTTTTCAGTGACTTGTCTCTCTGTGTGCGTGTGTATTGTGAGAGTGTGCGTCTCTGTGTGTGTGTGTGTGTGTGTGTGTGAGCTTGTACGCTTGTGTGTGTGTGTGTACGCGCGCTGGCAACAGCAACAACACCAAAAACAACACTTAATAACAAACATGGTGTAAATTTACAAACTCACTCAGAACAATCGCATAGTAAAAAAAATATAAAAAACAAAAACACAAGCATACATTCGCCCCCGCAAAATAAAGTGAAGCTAAAGTTGAGCTAAGCAACGGACAAAAAAAAAACTGTGAATCAAACTAACAGTTAGTTACGAACTAACAAGCAGAAGCGGCAATATCGTTCGGCAATGTTTGTTGTAGTTGTAGTAATTGCTTTATTGTTGTAGCAGCCCAAAGGCGCCGAAATGAAATCATGAACAAACAGTAAGCAAAGAAAATGGGCGACAATTGAAAGTGGCAGGCGGCACCGGACCAAGATATATATATATATATATATATAGAAAGAAAGAAAGAAAGAGCGTGACAAAGTCGTTCGCTCTCACAAACAGAAGTAAATGCTAAATCAAGAGTCGCACAAATTGTACGTTTTGTTTTTTGTTTTTGCTTGCGCCGTTTACCGTTAAGCATTTACCGTTTAATTTCGTCTTGTGTGTGCAGCAGTTCTTCCGCAAAACAGCACTGTTCATCGCCCCAAAATGTCCAAAGTCTCCCGTCTATCAGTCTGTGAGTCAGCGCTTGTTCCTGCCGTCCTCCCCTCCCTCACGCTAACGTTGTTGTTGTTGTTCGCAGCAAGGGTTGTTTTTTTTTCTTCCTTCCTTCTTTCTTTTCATTTATTTATAAATTTTTGCCACGTTGCGCCTTTCAACTTCAACCACTTGCCGCCGCTGCCGCCACTGCCATCGCCATCGACGTCATCCACATTGACACCGCACGCGCCCTCGCTTCAACGTTTCGCCCCCTGGCAGCCATACAACAACAATAAACCAACAAAAACTGAAATACAAAAAAGAAAAAAAACAAACTCAGTGTCATTGGCACTGTCGGCTTTCTCTTATATTTTGTTGCTGTTGTTGTTGTTGTTGCTGTTTTATCTTTTGCCGCTGCTGTCAAATTGCACCCTTTGCGGACTCGTCCTGGGCATCGCGTGCGGTATGATACGTATATATATATATATATAGTTCGTCTAAATACTTTGGTAACGCACTGAAAAATCAATTGTTAACAGAACATCACTATTGAAAAATATTTGCAAAAAACCACAATCGATAACAATCTGCGCCTAACGGTATTGTTCAAGCTCTTTGCTAAGAAAAAACTATATTAAACTTATAAAAAATTATACGTGATTTGTGAGAAAATAAGAAGAAAAAAACACTTAAAAACGTTAAAGACATTATATATATATACATTTATATATATAGTATTTGTTGCATATGTTTGTAGCATCTAAGAATCGCTAATGTTGCACCCACCACCGCTCACCGCTCACCGCTTACGCCACCGTTAACCGTTCATCGCTTACCAATACTACAATAACTACCACCACCACAAAATCATCACTACTTCCACAACCACCATCAATATACAACCACCAACTAGTTAACTGCAAGAACCACCAAACAACCACAACCAAACCAAGCAACCAAGCAACCAACCAAGCACAGCACTTAAAAATCTGGCTTGAGCCATGAATTCAACTTGAAACCAGTTGCAACCGAGATACAACACCAAGTAATTCCAATGACGTTTCTCAAAATGTCTTCGTCATTAAGAATTTCAGAAAGTGAGCGACTTTTTCCTACCTACCTAGTAACTACTATGCGTACTAGTTGTTCCTGTTCCTGTTCACGTTCTCGTTTTCTTGTTCTCGTTCTTGTTCCGCTATAAATAAATACATTTAACTATTTGCGTAGCACCCCTACCCCCTTACCCCAATCCATCCCAAATCCGTTGGCCAGCTCGTGGCATTTTTTGTGTGTCATGTTTGCCACTTAACTTAGCTGACTGAGCGTCAAGAATTTGTCGTTTTAACAATTTAGTTGAACAATTATTTATTTCCATACCATAAATACAATAACTATTCTAACTATTTACCGTTATTGCTCCCATGCTCTCTCTCTCTCTCTCTTTCTCTCCCTTCCATTCGTCACATACCATCTTAACTCTATCAATCCCTTCTTTGTATATATATCGATGAAAAAAATACTTTTGAACTTATTTTTTTTTTGTAATTCACTTCTTTAGCAAAAAGAACTTTTACCAACTGTTGTGGTATTTGAAAGAGTTATAAATTGATTGTATTCATGCATACTGAAAAGTAACTAATTATTTTATTCACCTTCCTCGCTCTATTCCCACGCATACATACGTATTATTCATAGTCAAAGTTAGTTAAGTAAAGTCTAAGGGATTTCCCCTTCTAAATTTTCCTGGTACACTGGTCAGTTGTAAATAATTTTCATTCGAAATTGCGAATCCCCAACTATTGCATGTCCCCAACTATAAATTACATCCTACTTTTAGACTTTAACGGACTTTCTCTTTTTTTTTTTTTTTTGTAAGTCTTTGCGAATGCTTTTTGAACTACGTGTTGCACATTACAATTCGGATCAATGAAAAAAATAAATTAAATTATATTAACCCCAGACACACACACACACACACTTAAATCAAATAGAACCTAAATTACAAAGATAAAAAAGAAGCTGTCAAATTTGTATCTTCTAATTGTTCTAAACTGTATTCGTATTTGTATTCCGTTTTCGTAGTTTCTACGTTTAATTCGTTCGCTCGTTCCTCGTTATGTTAACCAGTTAATTTTGTTGTATAAGCGAAAAAGAGATTTGAAAACTTGTTAAAACAAGAAAGAACTTAACGAAGCCATCGGAGTTGAATAAAATGTCTTAAGTTAGAAACCAGAATGCGAGTTGAAAAGTGTTTCTTAACTTAACAAATTCATTCCTTATAAAAATAATCGCTACACAAAAACACACAAAAAATACAAAACTAAAACTAAAACTCATTTTAACGATTCCTTATTAAATAAACGCAGCCAAAAGTGAGCACTTGATAAATTCACAAGCATTAGAGCTTTTGAAAGAAGGTAAGTGATAATTCATATTAATTCTTTTGTAACAATCATTTTGTTTATCAAATAATCCATGATAATATTTGATGAGTGAAGCTAACTATTTTTGTTTTCCAAACTCTAGCGTTAAACCATTTCTAAAACTTATTCACAGGGTATCTCCGAGACTCGACAATGCACGAGATTACTCGTTTTATTTGTGGCGACAATTTGGAAAGCAGACGTTCGGTTTCCTCTAAAATATTGGTTATTAGCATAGCAGTTGGCAGTCGGACTTAGAGCAGATGCATAGCGTGTGGGTGGCTGGGTGATTGGGTCTTTTGTCGTCATTTTGAAATGCTGACAAAGCAGCTAGAGCTTTTTTGTTGCCTACTTTTTAGGGTCAGGGACTTGTTTTGTCAGCTTACTAGACACAAGCAGCACACACACTCGCTCTCTTTCTTTATTAAAAGACAGCAGAAGGGAAGAGCGAGAGAGACAGATAGAGGGAGAAAGCACGTCATTGCCTATACATCTTTTTATCGCTACCCATCATATTTGTTTTTTTTTTTTGTGACATAGCAAAAACGTCGCCGGCTGGGCTTCTGCATCTATTGTTTTTGTGAATCATCGCCAAATGCATTGGCTGCTGACAATGCTGCCCCAGCAGCATCAACTAGATAAGTGCCACCCCAAATTCCCCCAACCCCTCTAATTTTTGCACAACCCTCGCAGGAGCACACACGCTGACGTTGTACTAACCCATCCTCATTGTCAGCGTCATCCTCATCGTCAGCATCGTCGTCATCGTCGTTTTGCGGTTGTGGCAGCTACAGTTTGGCCTTTGTTGCAGCGCCTCTGCAATTTGCGGATAATTTAACATTAATCGAAGTGTATTTACATCCGCTGCTGCTTTCTGCATAACCCTACCCAACATTGCTCTTGGCTCCAGCCACAAATTAACGAAGAGCTTTATGCCAGCATCCGGTTGAAAGACTATAAACTAATTCACTGGAATTTTAAAGTTTTTTTAATTTCATTTGAAGGCATTCAACTAACTAACTATAAGTGAAAGTTCTCTTAACTAAGTGTAAACTGTTAAGAAAACTTAATAAAAATTACCGTTTTTGTTATCAATGCACTATAAACAAAAACTTGTAAGCGCTGCACGCTTGGGAATCTTTGAAGTTTGATTGAAAGTTGAAAAGAATAAGTTGCTTCTACATACATAAATTCATAACAGTGCTGTTAAAAACAATCGATGTACTATCGATATTATCGATGGCTTGAGATGTTGGCGAACAATCGATTATTATTGAAGAAATGTTTTAACGGCTTTGAGTGCTCTTAGCACTTTTTGTATCGATTAATCGATATTTTTCAATTTGAACATCGATTTTAATCGATTGCGACCTACATCGATTGAAAAACGCCGTCGTACAACTCACCAAAAGGTCAAGAATAGAGAAGCTGAATAAGAAACCGACAAACGTGAATGAGTCGCATGTGTGTGTGTGTAGCTTACCATGTCTCACATAAAATTCGTCATTTGCATTTAATCGATAATAAACCAAAGATAACCCGTTCATTTACTTGTCACACTTCATGCCAACTAGTTCCAAGGCTTAGTATCTCAATTTTGGATGCAATCTGCAACAACAACCACAATTTGTGCAGCAATGCAAAAGTGTGTTTTTGGGGGAAATGAGCGGTTAGGGCTCCAATTGCTTGTTTCCATATTCTTAAGTTCTACCTCCAAAACCCAACCATACGCAGCACGTTGTAACGCTCAGGCATATATGTTTGAGTATATGTAAGTATCGTTTGTATGTAACGTTTGTATGTATGTTACGTTTGTACTGTGCGTGTAAAAGCTGGATATTGCCATATTGCTTGTCATATAGTTTTGTGTGTTGCGCATACGACGCGTGTGCCATATTGCTTGTGTGTTGGTTTTTGTGTGTGTACTTAACTAATATGCCAGGAACTTCGCTTTTACACGTTGCAAGTGTTGTTTGCGTCATTGTTACAGTTTTTTTTATATATTTTTTTTATTTTTTTTTATGTATTATGATTGTTTTTTTTTCCCTTTCTTGTATTGTGGCCAAATAGAAAATGACTGCCATAAGTTAAAGTAACAAAGATACGTGATGGACAGGACTTTGTGACCTTAGACCATTACTTAATCATATTAAAGATTTGATTATAGTTTGCATTAAAATATACGAGTTGCGATTCTTAAAATAATTCTTATGAATATGAATATCAATATCATTATGCTTTTTCGTATCTGATGGTAAAGAAAAAGACAAATATTAATAAACAAAAGAAAAAATAATTCTTTATGTGCCATTAGAAAAATAATACGTGAGCAAGTAAGAAGGCTCTAGTCGAGAAATCCCGACTAGACTATACCCTGAACCTCATACTTTAAGTGTACAGTCAGTGCTTGCAAGTATGTGTGAGTAAGTGTATGTGTACGCGTATAGTGCATACATGACTTAAATTCAATGCTCCACATCTCCGGCATTTCTCAACCGATTTTAATAAAAATTTCACAGATTCTCAAATTTTTCGTTTAATGTTTCATGCCATTTTCCAAATTCAAGATTTTTTTGTTATCGATAACATGCGTATATCGGAAACGGGAAGAGTTATCGAAAATTTAAAACAAACTGTTACTGCCTACGGATAGTCTCGAAGATCGACGCGTTAATACATACAGACAGACGGACACGGCTATATCGACTCTGCTGTTGATGCTCATCAAGAATATATATACTTTATGGGGTCGGAGATGCTTCCTTCTGCCTGTTACATGCTGTTGCACAAATCCATTATAGCCATTTTACCCATTTTGAATGGGTTCAGGGTAAACAACTACCCTATTAGTTGCGTTTGGGTAACCAGGAAGCTTTTTATACCAATTGTTTTTCGTTAAAATGCGTAATTGGTTGTGTCCATCAAGATTTGGTAATATCTTTTAGCCCTCATATGCATAGAAGTAAGAAATCAATAAATATGAAATGTAATTACACACACACTCACACACATATATAGCAATGTATGTGTATGTAAGCATGCATGTATTGTGCACTTACTATTAATCTTTAGATAAGGTTCTTAACGGCTTACGTATCTAAAAAGACATGCATACCAACATACATACATACATGTATACATACATACATACATACATGTATACATACATACATGCATGTATACATATGTATGCATGCGATGGCATTGTCGTTATGCTCGGTGCATTCGTTTGAAATCGGTTATTTTACACAAAACGGCGGCCGATTAAGCCGCATTTGTCGCAATCCGGCAGCTATATGTATGTGTGTGCGTTTGGGCACGTGTGCATGTGTTAGTTTGTGTGTGACAGGTAAGTGAATTTATGCTGCACACGCTATGCGAAACATGCCACTGCTTTTGGGCTATAACCGCCCCGGACGCCCCCCACCCGCACCACACTCCGCTAACAACACCAAAAAGAAACGCAAAAAAAATTAAAGACAAATGCGAAAATAGACAGGAACAACAACGAGGCGGCGAGAAAGAACAGGTGATGCGCCCCCCCCCCCCCCCCCCCAAGGCTCACCAGGCTCCAAAAACATTTTGGCTGCAATGTCGCCTCGCTGGTCACAAAAAAGTTCCACAGCCAGGCGATGCGAAATATTATTTATTTGTTGGACTGTGGGCAAGAGGCAGCGGCAGATTCCGACAGGCTTACTATCCGGCTATATATACGCCAGCGTTTATGTAAGCCTGACTCTTTGCGCTCTCTCTCTCGCTGTAACGCTTGCTGCCTCGCTCTGAGTTGTGGTTCTGGCAGTTTTTGGTTGCAATTTTTGCAATTTTTGTTGCCCATTTTCGTTGGCCATTTCGCCAGGCGCACACATAAACGCTTTAATTTTGAAGAGCTTTCAGTAACCGGGAACATTAAAAAATATCAGCAAATAATATTTAAATGCATCAGCATTTTAACGCTCATTGTAAACAAAAAGCAAAACAAATATTTAAGGAAACTATCTGCGGCGTACCGAATATTATATACACTTGCAAAGCTTACATGGTAAAATTTTGTTAAAGATTGTTAAAAGTAAGATATATTAGTCCAATCTGGCTAACTTTAACAAAAGGCAGAGTTTGATCAAAGTTTCAGCTCGATAGCTCAAAGACTGTTAAATATGTTTTTCATCAAGAATATATATGCTTTATATGTCACACATTCTTTTAAAGTATATGCATATGTAATAAAACAGTATAAAATATTCAAAATATTTATTTTTGCTTTAAGCCCTAAACACTTAGTGTAACTTAACATTGTTTGCTGCCATATAAATAATATGCAATAATAATTTTCCTACCTAAAAAGCAATTTGTAATTTAGCTTACATTGTTTGTCGTTCATATTTTTGAGAGGCAAAAATAAATAAAGCTTATTTATTGTGAAATTCATGGTTAAAATATGCGAATTATTGATTGGGAAAAATAAACTAAATAAAAAAAATATTTTTAAAAATCAAATGTAAAGAGAATAATGAACAACAAGCCAAGAAATGTGCTTAAAAAATGTTGTTAAACCGTAATAAGCGTAATACTGTAATAATAACTTAACTGATCGGTTAGATATAAAATTCTAGTTTCAAAGCTTTAAGCTTCAAATTATGGATTTAATTTCGTTTCGCCCATTAGTCCTCGACATGCAAGAGCCTTAACCCATCGTAAGCCTTTCACACACACACATACACACCCGAACGCACACACATCATTGATTTCTGGAAATGGCCTCGACTCGTCAATTGACTGGCTTGAGGCCTCTTTTTGCATCGCCTCGCCTCGTTTGGCCACACGTTCAAATTACTCTCATTAAACGTGTGGCTGAAGAAGCAGGATACAGTTCTTGTTGTTGCTGTTGTTGTTCGTCCTTTTGTTTTAGTCCAGAAGCCCAAGGGTATCAAATTTTAACCACGCGTCACACATGACAGCACAAATTTAACATTGTAAGGCAGCAAAAGCAGCAGCAGCAAAGGCTGTAATTGTGTCGGTGGTGATGTTAGTGGTGCTGGTGGTGCTATGTAGTTGTCGTGGTTGTGGCACTAGTTGTCGTGGTTGTTGAAGGCGTGCCACCGCATTTGAAACAGTCAGGTGGATTCATATTGGGCCACTGGCATGGCTTGAAGTAGCTAGCTACCTTTTCTGCTGACTCATTCAACACTTGAGAACGAAACCGGATTGCCTGCTGTCCTGCTCCTGTGTTACCTGGGTTTTTTCTTCACTCGCTTCCAGCCAGGCAGCCAGGCGAGGCGAGGTGAGACGCGTAGCAAAGCTTCAAAATCAGTTTTCGCGCAGCGTGCCCCCCAATTTCATAATGATGTTCCTAGTCGATGATGTTGTTGTTGTTGATGATGATGTTGATGATAATGAAGCTGGTTACAGCAACAACAATTTTACAATCTGTTTGTGACGTCACGCACAACAGCTCAAGTGAAAATGTCTTTATTAAATATGTATACATATACGAAAATTAAACTCAGCTTCTTGTGCTTTTGCTTCGGCTTCGGCTTGATTCTAAACTAAACCACAGTGTTCAGAAAAATTCTTGTCATTCTTCATACGTTGTCACTATGTGAAGAACACATTTTTGGGCTACAAATTTAATATTTAATCAACGTAAACAATCCGGGGAGACTTGAAGCAGTTTGGCATTGCTTAAAATCTGCAACATTCTTTAAATTATTAATGCGGGGGTTTTTTTTGTGATATATATATATATATGACTGTCACGTAAATCAGCAAAATCACCCGATTTATGTTTTTTTGTTTGAAAACTCTAGTCGAGAAATCCCGACTAGAAGATACCCTGAACTTAAGTACCTGTGTGTTTCTAAAGTTTTCCAAACTCAAGATCTTATGGTTTTCGAGCATACTTCTGTATCGGAATTGGAAAAAGTTATCGAAAATTGTACTGTCTAGAGCTTAGACGAGCTTATGTTCCAAATCTGTAGTCTCTAGCTCTTATAGTCTCTGAGATCGCCGCTTGAGTTTGCTTTATGTATGCTTTGACTGTGGATCCATTTGCTAGCTCATCTTTTGTAGTTAGCCACTTTTACATATGGCAACGCACATTCTCTACCTTCAGTTATTGTTATTGTGCGTGTTGTTGTTGTTGTTGGGGGGATGCTGCTGTTGATGGTGCGGTCCTGCCATTGTCCTGCCAACTTGGCAACTGCTGTGGCTTCTATTCTGTGTTTGCCTTTGAGCCCGTTGCCGCCAAAAGTTAAACCCTTTGTGTTTGTGTGTGTGTGTGTGTGTGTGTTTGTGGTGGGTTTTTTTCTATTTGCTTAATGTTTAGTTCTCACTTTCACGCAATGTTTTCATTAGAATACACCCGACCCTCAAATCCCCCCATACCCCTCTCCCTCGAGCAAAGCAAAAAACATAACACCAGTGAAAAAGAAACAACAGCAACGGCAAACATAAGTAAAAAGTCAAGAGCGCTAAAATAAAAATAAAACAGCGGCACAACACAAATACACATACACACACACACACCGACGACACAACGAGCAGTGTTCTGGAAAGGGGTGGGTCGTTTAAGGGGTGGGTGGGGGGTCTCTCTGGTGTTTCCTGTTAAAATGGCTCGACTTTGGGTCCTTTCGTTCATGTTTTCATTTCTTTGCCCAACTTTAACTTAGCCTATTGAGTCAACCTCCCCCCCCTGACAACTTCACGTTGCTCTGTTCCCTTGTTTCACCTCGTAAACAAAGATATCAGCTGCCTTCTTCCATCTTTGCTTTTGTTTGGCGTCTCGTTTTTTGTTATGGTTTTCTGTCGTTGGGTTTTTGTTTTGGCATATTTTAGAAACAATAAAGGGAAACTTTGAGTGCTTTATGTGGCCGCCAGGGCCAGGCCATTGTTTCTTCGTCCTGCAAGTGTATCCTGTGAGCCTCACATTTTCGAATTCCTTGTCAGCTATCTTCACTTGCGCAGCTTTCACGACACCCTGCAAGCTGCACATACAAATGGCGAATTATGTCAAATGGCTTCAACTAACAAACAAACAAACAAACACGTCCATAAACGGAGCCCAAAATTGCGAGTTATGAAAATTCGTGGAAGTTTTCCTCTGCTCTCCATACTTAGGATCTATGTGTCCGTTAATTCAGCACTGATATTTCTAAGGAATATTCGTTTATCGATTCAGTTTGTGCGTGTGTAGTCTTATCATCCTTATCCTTCCACATCAACTTTATTGTTGTTAACTTTTCTACAATCTAATTCCCAGCAGATTTATATATATATATTTGAACGATTTTGTATTGAAGACGTTTCGCTGTGTAAATGATAAGCATCGAATAATCGAAGGACGCATATGTTTGTTTTCATTATAGAAAATTTTAAAAGAAACTTAAATTAAATAGAAATTTATTTGTTCAGCATATCATATTTATATAATGTAAAACCATACAACATAACGCCATCTGTTGTTTACGTTTGTAAGTAAAGTATGCAAACGAAAATATAAGCTGCAAGACTTTTCTAGAATGTTCCGGTTCTACCAGATTTTTATTTTTCTCTAAAATTGCTAATAATTCCCAACTAGTTCTAGTTCTGACGGAGTGTCATGGGGCCTTAAAATTGTATAACTTCAGCAGATGCCGCCATTAACTGCTCGCTATTTTTTTTGATTTTTTTTTTGCCTTTTTTTTTTACTATTTTTTTTTATTATATCTATTTTTTTTTGTTGCTATTTTTTTTTTGACTTTTTTTTTGACTTTTTTTGACTTTTTTTTGACTTTTTTTTTTTGTGATTTTTTGACTATTTGTTTTTATTACAGCTATTTTTTTGTTGACTATTTTTTTTTGTTGGCTATTTTTTTTGCTGTTTTTTTTTGATGCTTTTTTTTTTTTTGCTATTTTATTATTTGCCTAGTGGGGAAGTCATGCTCTCAAAGACTTTCATCGCTAGATGGCAACAACAACTGGTTTAATATGGGCTTGCCTACGAATGCCTACTGGGGGAACCTCGCAACAGTCGACTGCGACTAGAATAGCCTCCGGCTAGATCTTGAGGTGAGCCACCCCAGCCGTTTACATGTTGCTAATGTTGAATCATGTCAAACGGACTCATTTATGGATACCGTATAGATGTACATTGGTGTGATTTTCTTTCGCCAACGAGTACGCAATGTGTGAAAATGCCCGGAATTTCATTAGAAGCCATTTAATTGAACGAATTGGTAGAAAGAAGTTCTGATTAGATGAATAACGCACGCATTACATTCGTTTGAAGAAATAACAATAATGTGCAATGTAATGTAATGTACGTTTTATTGTTGCCATTTTTGCTAATCGATATTAATTAATTTCCGAATGTTTTGCTTGCGGCTCGCCGCGCTGTTCAATCAATGCTATTATATTCGGAAAAAAGAAATTTCTATAGACATTTTGACAGCTTAATGGCTACACAATGTGCGTTTAAGCTGCATGCAACCGCCGCCGGCGCCACCCTTTCACCGATTATCATATTGTGTGTAAAATGATTGCAAATTGCGAACGAAAAAATATTAATATCCAGTCAAATACTTCAATTGCCCAGCCATTGCAAGAGGTTGATTGCATCACGTTGCGTATACGTAATTGCAAAACAATATATATATATGAGTGAAAATGTACATAAAGCAACACAATTTGTGTGAAAACGAGTCAGCTTAAGGCAATGTGTTGTGTGCCATGTTATAATCAATCAAAATCATATTTTTGATACGATACACGATTATGGTTGTTAATACTTGAAGTTTGGCTAACACTGATTGGATTTTGTTTGCAAAAGCCAACTACGTCATGATGAGATTAGTATTGTGTTGCGGATAATTCATTTTGCAATAAATTCAGCTCATTTGAATGCACTGTTAACTTGGTCTAGGTGCAGCTGTAGTTGCATACCGGACACCATAAATGAAATTCAAACTTGGCCCTTAGCGCATATTGTGTGCCAGTTTAAATAGCTTCATTTGTGTCACGCCCCCGTTGGGAGAATATAATATTATTTTATATATATATATTAAGTTCACGGCAGTCGCCAGCCAGTCCAGAAATCTAAGACGGCGTGCGAAAGGGGCAACACGTAAGAAACTCAACCCCAATGGGGCTTGACTTGTGGAACAAGCCGAGACCTGACCTAAGCCACGTGATATGCCGACGCGAAGGAGTAGTTGTTCGGTCGGTCGGTCCGTTGGTCGGACTTTTGCGACACAAATTTAACTGCTGGCCGCATGGCGCATAGTATGCAAAAGTATGCAAGCCGTGCTGGAAGGAAAAAAAAATAAATGAACGTAAATTGCGACGACAACGGAGCAAAAGTGAGCTATGAAACTTTTTTTTTGCTTCGAGTTGCGAGTGTTGCAAGTTGTTTCGCAACCGTGCCACGCCCCAATACCAACACAGCCCGACTGTCGTTGAAATGAGCTGCACAGCACAGCCATACCAATACAGAGCCACTTGGTGGCAACCGTCGACATGAATTTGAATTTCAATAGGGCGGGATTCCTAAGGGGATGGCCAGGAATTGTAACGCTGTTACCATCAACTTCGCCTCCAGGCTTTATACATCATATATGTATGCATAATTCAGCCGAAGCCCAAGGCAAAGCTGATAATGAAACTGATGAAACTGTCGAATCGTATATTTGTTATTGTATCAGCATTTTTGCATTGCACATTTTTTTTAAATATTTTTTTTATTTTTTTTTATTTTATATAAATATTCTAATTGATGCTTGGACTTATGTACACTTCTATTCCCATAGACTTAGAAAAAAAAGACAGCGTTCAATTTAAATGAAACATATTCAAAGTTTCTCTTAACTTTCTTAGGGCGGGATTCCTAAGGGGATGTCCAGGAATTGTAACGCTGTTACCATAAACTTCGCCTCCAGGCTTTATACATCATACATGTATGCATAATTCAGCCGAAGCCCAAGGCAAAGCTGATAATGAAACTGATGAAACTGTCGGATCGTATATTTGTTATTGTATCAGCATTTCTGCATTGCACATTTTTTTTAAATATATTTTTTATTTTTTTTTATTTTATATAAATATTCTAATTGATGCTTGGACTTATATAGACTTCTGTTCCCATGGACTTAGAAAAAAAAACAGTATTCAATTTAAATGAAACATATTCAAAGTTTCTCTTAACTTTCTTAGGGCGGGATTCCTAAGGGGATGGCCAGGAATTGTAACGCTGTTACCATCAACTTCGCCTCCAGGCTTTATACATCATATATGTATGCATAATTCTGATGAAACTGTCGAATCGTATATTTGTTATTGTATCAGCATTTTTGCATTGCACATTTTTTTTAAATATTTTTTTTATTTTTTTTTATTTTATATAAATATTCTAATTGATGCTTGGACTTATGTACACTTCTATTCCCATAGACTTAGAAAAAAAAGACAGCGTTCAATTTAAATGAAACATATTCAAAGTTTCTCTTAACTTTCTTAGGGCGGGATTCCTAAGGGGATGTCCAGGAATTGTAACGCTGTTACCATTAACTTCGCCTCCAGGCTTTATACATCATATATGTATGCATAATTCAGCCGAAGCCCAAGGCAAAGCTGATAATGAAACTGATGAAACTGTCGGATCGTATATTTGTTATTGTATCAGCATTTCTGCATTGCACATTTTTTTTAAATATATTTTTTATTTTTTTTTATTTTATATAAATATTCTAATTGATGCTTGGACTTATATAGACTTCTGTTCCCATGGACTTAGAAAAAAAAACAGTATTCAATTTAAATGAAACATATTCAAAGTTTCTCTTAACTTTCTTAGGGCGGGATTCCTAAGGGGATGGCCAGGAATTGTAACGCTGTTACCATCAACTTCGCCTCCAGGCTTTATACATCATATATGTATGCATAATTCTGATGAAACTGTCGAATCGTATATTTGTTATTGTATCAGCATTTTTGCATTGCACATTTTTTTAAAATATTTTTTTTATTTTTTTTTATTTTATATAATTTTTCTAAATGATGCTTGGACTTATATACACTTCTG
Source organism: Scaptomyza reducta (assembly GCA_035044485.1). Lineage (NCBI taxonomy): Eukaryota > Metazoa > Arthropoda > Insecta > Diptera > Drosophilidae > Scaptomyza > Scaptomyza reducta. Next base: position 222,137 of record JAWNNV010001007.1, read on the forward strand.
TTCCCATGGACTTAGAAAAAAAAAACAGTATTCAATTTAAATGAAACATATTCAAAGTTTCTCTTAACTTTTTTTTATATTTTATATTTTTATTTTATATAATTGTTCTAATTGATGCTTGGACTTATGTACACTTCTGTTCCCATGGACTTAGAAAAAAAACAGTATTCAATTTAAATGAAACATATTCAAAGTTTCTCTTAATTTTTTTTTTATTATATTTTTTTATTTTATATAATTGTTCTAAATGATGCTTGGACTTATGTACACTCCTATTCCCATGGACTTAGAAAAAAAAACAGTGTTCAATTGAAACATATTCAAAGTTTCTCTTAACTTTCTTACACTGTATGAAAACAAATGTCTAAGCAACTAAAACCCTATGACAAACAGAAAAGATGGTTAATTAGTGATTGCTGCTGATTGTGCGTCTTTGTTTATCTATGTGAGGATTTGTAGGTACATAGCATTGTTTGTAATTGTGTTCATTAGTAACGCAACTGTTTGCCTGCTTCGTCTCCTTATCATTTGCATCATCGTGGTTGGCTTTCTTGGCTAAATGTGGGCACAGCTGTAGTAGCCTCATTAATAACTTATTGTTGTTGTTGCCAGTCGCCAGTTGCCAGTTGCCAGTTGCCAGTTGCCAGTTGCCAGTTGACAGCCTTCTTTGCACAAAACTCGCCCTGAAGAGCTTAGTCGCGCTTAGACAAGTCAACAACTGTGGGCCCTAGACACCACGTCCATACTTGCTTCCTGGCTGCCTTACTGCCTGCTTGGTTCACTCATTTTGTGTGCAACGCCTGATTACTCTAGTTAGTGCACTCAAGTGGCCAAAAGCTTTCCTCTCCTCCTCGCTGCATGAACTTTTGTTCGTTACCCGGGCTGTGGCGATTAGTTTGAGAAAATTGAAATTGAGTGAATCCCTTCAGGATTCGAGTACGTTTTGATCGACTAAGCTGTGGTGATGTTGCGTATTCATCGCAAGGACACATACAGGGATTCCTTAATGCTTTGCGACTTTGAAGAACGCAAAAAGAGGGAGAAAAAATATATTGATGTGGTCAAACTTTATTTGTTTTGAGTTTTTTTTATTAGATTGTAAGGTTTTTTTTTTTTTTTGTAAGTGTTGCCTTGTACACAAATTTGCAACAACAAGGTGTTGCGAAAATAGTTCAGAAAGCAACTTACTAAAACTTTCTCCTATGCGCTATTTGCTCAATAATTATGTGAACAAAAAGGTTATCAAAGTATATTCACATACATCGCGGCTGGAAATTAACTTGAAAGTCTAAGAATAGCAAGCAAATTAATTTTTTTTTCCAAATATTTTTTTCTTTATCACAATTTTAACGGATATGCTGATCTGTTAGTTTTTGGAGTTCTTTCTAACATAATAAGTAAAGCCAGTTTAGTTAACTTATTTTTTTGCACTGAAACTGAATGCTTCGCATTTGGACACAAACATATAAACAATTTTTTTTTGTACTTTGTGCAGTATGGTTGTCAGTACGCATTTGATTAATTAAAGCTTAGCGTTGCATGCAACTGTCATCCGGTATCCTGTTGGTGGTGTACGCGTATGTTAACTTGTGTGCTCTCTGATTATCAAGTTTGACATACAGAGAGAGTATACGTATAGTCAGTCAGTTGTGTGGTTTCCATTGGCTTTAAGAGGGTTCAGTTAACCATTACGCTTTAATTACTGTGCTAAAATCCACGCATCTCTGCTCTGCCTGGGGTACACAGCCATCAATCACATACACACGTACCGCACATGAAAGCCTCCAGCATGAAAGCAGTGTCGTGTCGAGTGTATGATGATACACGCAAAAAAATCCTTCTGTTTTTTTTTGAGATAATTATAATTTGATTAATTAATAAAGAATTTCCAAAAAAGTTGCAAGAAATTCACATTATATATTGCTGACCTAATAAATTCGTTTTTGAAGTGTGTTTTCTTTGCAATGAACTCAAAAATAGTTTTTCCTACAAACAATAGCCGTAATATACTTTTGGTGCTGTTATTTTCTTTCTGCCATCGCTCCTAAAGCATTGCGAGTTTTCTCTCAGTGTATGTGTGAGTGGTGTGTGTAGTGCACCTTCACGCTTGTTGCGCTCACAAGTAAGCTTTGAAAATTGCCTTCTGCATTCGCAGCATCCAAAGTGGCTGCCATAAAACTCGCTGTTACGCTACAGCCAAAGTAAGGTAATAGCAAAAAAAGAATCCTTCCATGGCAGAGGCTGATTAACACTAGTGCCAATACAGTAACACAATGCCCACTGTTGGTTCTTTTGTGGCCTCGAGGCAATGAGCACGTGTTCTGAGTGGCTGTGTCGTTGTGTTTGAGTATTATGCTACTGGTACAAAGTACAAAGTACCAAGTACATGTTTTGCAACGTAGCCTGGCTAAAACCCACCAACTTGGCCCTACGGTTCGGTCGGTCCTAAGTCATAATGAGTTAACAACTATGCATTCATTCATCATTTTGCTACTGGTGAAAGCATTCAGAAGAGTTAATGCTTGACATTGAAATTTAGCAAGAATAAATGCTGACAAGATTGCTTGGGCTTTATTCGAAACTCGATTCTCTTTGGTCAGCCTAGAATGTATCGCTCCTTGAGCCGCTAAGAGAATAAAGTATTGGTTTTTTTTTTTTTTTTTTTTTTTTGATAAAGGCGTTATTAATTGAAGGGCGCAAAACATTTAGTTCCCGCTTGGAGGATTTTATTTATTTCTGTCTGTCTATTAATGTAACTTTGTTGTGAATGTGGATTTGTTTAAATCACGTCCCTCGATTATCATAATTAAACAATTTGCTTTCAAGTGCTGCCTGCCATTTGCACTTTGCCAGAAGCAGCAGTAAAAGCAGCCGGCGAGTCAACCCAAATGCATCTCATTGTTCGTTCGTTCGTACGTTCGTAGGTTTGTTGCCAGTTGGCTGTTGTTGCAACTGCAGTTGTTGTTGCTGTTATTGCCGTTTCCCGTTCTTTGTTGCATGCCTTGTAAATTACGCGCTTTGTTGACTTTACTCTCTTGCACAAGTGCTAGCTGCTTAAGCCGGAAGTTATGTTATGAAAAGGGGGCTACGTTGTTGATGTTGTTCCTAATGCACTTGGCTTGTAATTGTGGTAAGAACAAAATGCCACCCAGTTGGGCCTAATGCATTCATAGCTTGTGGCCAAATGTTGCTGTTGAACGTTTCGTCACTTATTCCACTTGATATCTCTTTCCGTCGAGCATCCGTTAATAATGTAGGATATGGAGGGAATAAATTTAAACAAAATTCAATTCATAATTATTATAAAAGTGTTTTGCTCATTTCTTTTGTTGTGCACTGATTAAAAGGCTGCTGAATAGATCAAGTTGCAACGTGCATTGTTTGCCTGTAATTGATTGTGTGCTCTTTTCATTTGGTGTTCACGTTCGCCTCGGTTTTGGTGACAAAGGCTGTCGGCATGTTTCCGACTCGTTTGCCTGACCATTTGGCCATTTTCCGGCTGTCTTTTTTGCTTTTAATTTGTTTTAATGAACTTTCATGCGATTTCATTGGGGTGTTGCTGCCAGTCATGCAATATGTATGCTTTCTCATTTGTATAATTACAGGCGCCATTGCATTGGCCAGCCCACAACCAGACACCCCGCCACACTCTCCACCCAGTGCGTACTTCAGTGCACTTTTGGTTGTAGCGCACATGACGATCCCCGCCTAGCCCCGCCTCGCCGCGCTTGAGCTGAAGTGCGGGGCTTTCATTAATTTTAATGAGTTTTAAAAGTTGTTGCAATTTCACCATGACGCTTCACTGCCACACGCGTTCTCCTAACGCCCCCAAGCCGTCAGCTTTTTTTCTTTTTTGTTTCCCTTTTTAATTTTATTTAGTTTATTTACTTTCGGAGCAAGTTTTTTTTTTTGTGTTGCTGGCGACATTTGTTTCTGGTTTTTAGTTGTAACAAAACTCAGAGTCGAATGGCTGTAGGCGGCGGCTGCAACATTGTGTATACGCAACGTTGCAAGTCGAACCAAACTCGACTCGCGCTTAAATAACATACACACACATATACGCACGCACACATGTAACTACTTGCTGTCTTTTGTGCTCACCATAAATATCGCAATGCTCTCAACACAAAATGGCCTCGTTTCTGGGCTGCTTGTTCTGTGACATCTGGTTGTTCCCATTTTGGTTGCATAAAGTCCAACAAGAATAAGCACAAAAACAGTGAAACACAAAATGTGTTTGTAAATAGAAGCATTACAAATAGTAATTACATTATTTGCAGTTCAGTTAATCCCAATGAAGCATAGCAAAAAAAGGTAATATGCCATTAAATATTTATTGGTATATGAATAATTAATTGGTTTCACTTATCCTATTCATGATTGTTCTGAACTATTTTCCTAATATGTTTTTTTTTTTTTTATTTGTGAGCTTTTTGCTCATAAAATACAATATGGTTAATTATTTATGCTCGCCGGTTTTATATTTTGATTTTTTGTTACATTTGATGTGATTTTTTTTTGATTAACATTAGTAGTATTGGGATTTCGGTTTTGTAATTGTTGCTCAATGTGTTATAATGCCTTATCTGTAACCTGCATTAGAAAGGTAACTTCTTGCAACTATTTGAATTTCCTGCTTGCTGTCTTGGCTGACTATTCGGTGTGCTTCTTGGTTTTTTGTCATTTACAAAAGGAGAAGTATATGAATAATTAATTGGTTTCACTTATCCTATTCATGATTGTTCTGAACTATTTTCCTAATATGTTTTTTTTTTATTTTTTATTTGTGAGCTTTTTGCTCATAAAATGCAATATGGTTAATTATTTATGCTCGCCGGTTTTATATTTTGATTTTTTGTTACATTTGATGTGATTTTTGTTTGATTAACATTAGTAGTATTGGGATTTCGGTTTTGTAATTGTTGCTCAATGTGTTATAATGCCTTATCTGTAACCTGCATTAGAAAGGTAACTTCTTGCAACTATTTGAATTTCCTGCTTGCTGTCTTGGCTGACTATTCGGTGTGCTTCTTGGTTTTTTTGTCATTTACAAAAGGAGCAGCAACTTGACTTCAAAGTCTAAGTGAGATTATTCTGACGCCCCTTGGAGGCCATGCTCGATGAGCACGCGGTGCAAAATAAGGACGAGCACATTACCATTAAATCAAAGCAAAGTCAAACATTTGCCAAGCTGTTAAAAATGCCGAAATGGCGAGCCAACACACTGGGAGTGAGAGTGTGAGTGAGAAAGTAGGAGAGTAAGGGAAAAAGCTTTCAGCTAACAGTTCGTTCATATGACTTTGTTGATGTCCATTTGTTCACTCTTCACTCTCCACTTGCCAGCTCTGCATTTGCTAACTTGGCTCTATGTATGTGTGTCCTTTTTATGAATTTGCATTCGTCAACAAGAACATTAGTGCGGATATTCTCCACCTCTCGCTCTTTCTCTCTCTACATTTTGGCGCTATGTGCGTGTGTTTTTGTTTCCTTGTTTATTTGTTGGCGAGGGTGGGTAAGTCTTGTCCTGGGTCGATCCTGGGCCTTTGTCCAACAGCTTGCGGCGTTTTCGCAATTTGATTTATGTGTTTCATAACATTCATTAAGATATAATCATAATGCACAGAAGGCGCACAAATGGCACGTCCATGTCGGTCTCTCTCTCTCTCTCTTTCGCTCTAAGCGTGTGTATGTGCATATGTGTATATGGTGTCTTGGTGTCCACACAATCTAAACATACTCAATATCCATTTGCACCCACAACGCATCCTAAGAATTTAGCACACTCGAGCTACCCCAGAAAAAGGAAAGTCACTTGCTCCCAAAGAAATCCAAAATATACTCTCTTATGTTTATTTGATATTATAAATATATTTCTTTTTAATGAAATGAGATATTAGGAAACTTATTATATCTATGAGCTTCCCTTTAAAGAAAATTGATTGCTTCCACATATTTCTTGCATTTTTATTTGACAAAGTTAAGAGTTTAAGCCAGATGGAAATGGACAGCGAAATCTGCGTTTGATTTTAATCGCAGATTGAACTTTTACCCGTTGGTCTATTCTCAGAATTGGAAAGCTTTCCTCGACGGACAACTGTTATATAATATTTTCATTTTTTTTCCAAAATATATTTCGATATTGATTTTAAGAAAAGCATAATATAAAGGATAATTTTCGTTTTTTTTTTCTTATTTTTTTATATATATATAAAAATTGCCTTATTTTGCCTCCACTTTTGACGGGATGCATTGAAACTGACAAGCAATTCTTCGGTCACAATTTTGCATATTTTAAGCACAGCAATTTTATGTCAATCTGATATTCTTTTAAGAAACTGCTATTGACAATATGAACCTTTCTTTGAGCCAATCTTAGCTGTGTTCTCACTATAGAGATGGAAAAACCGGAGATTAAAATTGAATTTAAAACTTTTACATCAAAGTTGCAAAAAAATCAAAACTAAAAGCTTTTACCTGACTGAAATGAGTTTGGGTTTGTTTAAACCGAATCTGTCAGCAGTCGAAACCTTTATGTGTGTTATTTTGTTTTGGAAATTGTAATTTCCTGATTTTAGCATTTATTCACACACACACACACACATACAAACACACTTTGGTGATAATCCATGCGATTTAATTTGCAAAGTATTTCAAAATATTTGCAACGCAATGTCAAAATTAAAAGTTGTTAAGCTCCATATACATATTTGTATACCTCTTTGTGTGTCTTTTTTTTTACCTGCTAGCTATTTATTTTTTTTCATTTTAATAGCACATATTGTGAATGTTGAACGGAGTTTCCTTAAAATTTCTGATACTCATTTTGATATTTCCATTTTTGTCTTCCTCGCTTGCCGGCTGGCTTGTTTCTTGCCCAGTTTTTAATTGCAACAACATTTCTGCACAACGAACTTATTTTGAATACTGCCATTCAAATTGATTAAATGCAATATTTTTTCTTGTTGCTATCTCTATCTCGCCAAACCAAGCATCCATCTCTGACAGTACTGGGTAATATGATATATAAGTTTGAGATATATCTGAGCAATTTTTGCTTTTCATAATTTACGTTATATACTCATTTTTTTTTTTAAATTTCAATTAATTTGTTAGACAAAGGAATTTCTTTATTCTGGTATGATATTCTACCTTAATAATCAAATGAACCAAGTAATTAGCTTCTTATTTTTAGATTTTTCTCTCTTTCTTTCAATTAATTTTTCTGTTTTTTTTTTTCTTTGTGCTTTGTCTCGCTTTTTCTCCATGAAACTTTGACTCAATTACTTGTACATGTCGTTGACTCTGCCCATTGTCCTCCCTTCCCCCACCAAGCCACCTTGGAGCCTTAAGCGTTACTGCCATATGCACATCGTCACATTGGCCATATGGCCCGAAAGAGTTCGTTTCCTCGTTCGTTGCCAGTTGCAGTCAGGCGCTCGTATCCCTGTGCCAATTCCAGAGCCGCCATAAGTAACTAAAAAACTTTTGTGCAATGCGACGGCGACTACCATGTTGCATACTTGTATGTACGAAGCAAGTAGCAAGAACAAGCAGTAGCAGTATCGATGTACACTTCAAGAAATATTAACAAACAAACATTTTGAAAAGTCGATTTTAGATTTTGCTTAACAAATTTCTTTATATTAAGCAAACGGATATGCAATTGACTAAATATTTCTTGGTGACGCGGTTCTAGAATTCTATAAAGCTTATTGAGAGCAAGTTGTGAATTTTCTTGCACTTCAGCTCAGCACTGAAGCTTGACTTTGCAAACGCCCCCAAATCATTTGTGTAAGCAGGAGTTTTGCGCTTGGTTATGCTGACTGCAGCTGTGCCAGGAGCAACCGAGTTGGCCAGCCTCGGTTGCACTCTGACTGCGAGCTGACAGCTTCGGCTTGCCCCATGTCTCTCTGTCTGTTGCTTTGTTGCTGTTGCTGTTGCTGTTGCTGCCAGCACGTGCCCTGGCCAAATTTATGTGCCACACCAGGTCCCCGCAGTGAGGCCCCATTGCTGGTCACTGCTGAAGTTAAACCAATATTATGTTCACGTTTTTTATCTCTTTTCATTTTCCATTTCCCATTTTCATTTTCATTTTGCTTCTGCTCTCATTCACTCTTATTTCGCTCGCTTCCCCATAGTGCACTTTGTCTTTGGGTCTATTTTGTTTTTTTTTCGCCTTCTCGAGTTTTTCGGTCACTGGCAATTGGCCCCGACCGTTGGCCGGCGAACGGAAGTGCACCGCTTTTCAGCATACGAACACATACACACATACCACAATAACAACGCTACGTTAATGCCCTCCCCCGCCAGTTTCATTTCGTAAAATTTTTCCGGCTGCAGGAAACTCGTGAATTTCGCGTCCTTTGTGGCAGCCATGGGGGCATCAAAATTAATGTCGTATTCATTATTATTATTATTATTATTTTTTTTTTTTGTCAATTTGCAGCGTTTTCATTTTCGCTGTTGTGTTTGTTGTTGTTGGTGCTTAGTGTGCCAATTTCTGCTCTAGTTACGTGCATGTCGAAGGTGGGTCGTCGTGCCTTGAAAGCATTTCAAACCTTCAATTCATATGCCAAAGCCAACCAAAATGCACCAAAAACAAGTAAGAAAGCTCTAGTCGAGAAATCCCGACTAGGCTATATATTCTGAACGCCATACTTTACGCGTACAGTCACTGCTTGCATGTATGTGTGCACTGCATACTTGACTTAACTTCAATGTTCCATATCTCCGGTGTTTCTTAAGCGATTTCAATACAAATTTGAAAGATTGTCATTTTTTCAACTACTGTTTCAAACTGCATCACAAAGTTTTCCAAATTCAAGATTTTGTTGTTATCGATCACGTGTGTATATCGGAAACGGAAAGAGTTATCGAAATTTTGAAACAAACTTGTACTGCCCAGTGATTGGGCGAGCTTATGTTCTAAATCTGGAGTCTCTAGCTCATACATACGGACGGCCGGAGAGACGGACATGTCTAAATCGACTCGACTGTTGATGCTGATCAAGAATATATATACTTATGGGGTCGGAGATGCTTCCTTCTGCCTGTTACATACTTTTGCACAAAACCATTATACCCTTTTTACCCATTTTCAACGGGTTCGGGGTATAAAAAAACACACACACACAAAATTCAGCCCCAAAAAAGAAAAAGTTGGTAACTAGTTGGCAATTCGTTAATTAAGTGGCCAACATGACGCGCAGAGCAAACAATTGAGTGAATTAGCAAGTAAATTAGAGTGTATGGCGCGCTTTAGCTACTTTATTTGGCTAATCGCCTGCTGCTGCATGTGCGCTTTGGGTGTGACATAAAAAGTGATTTCCAATGCATTTTGTACAAATTGCGCAAAACCCCTCCCTCTTTATGTATGTGTGTGTGTGTTCGTGCGAGTCTGCTGCAGTATGGCAACTGCAGACAATGCGGTTGCGGTACAACACAGCCACAAGGCAATGTGAATGGCAAACGGAAAACCACTTTAGCTACTGAACTGTGCTAGTAGGTGGTTTCCTTAGCGTACACACACACACGTCCACACATTGCTTTATGTGCTTGTATTTGTAAGGATTGCCTAACCAATTTCTCTCTCGTGAATTAAATGTTGGCATAAGTCTTCGTAAACTGCATGAAAACGATAAGTGCAACAAAAGTAATGCAATTTATTTTTGCACTTTATGCAACAAAAAAAATTCAATTTTATGAAACTAATCACATCCATTTCAATTAAGTTATGAAGCACCAGCAATAATCATCAAAACTCAACTAAATAAGCTCAAGTATTTAATTAAGTTATTTATTTGGCTTCATAGGTTAAAGATTCAGGTACACGAACATAATAATTGACTGCAGATTTAATTTGTAGAATAACACAAAATGCACACAAAATTCTGTTTAAATGCAATTGGTATTATGCTATCGGATCAAACGTAATTAAATAATTGCCATCTACATATTTTTGCATTTAAATTGCTTGCAAATAAGCTTGCTACTGCTCTAAAATGTAACAAAATATTGCTATTTAATAGTAAAACGAACTCTTTGCAAATTATTGGTATCTGCAACAATCGATATAAAATATATGCAAATATTATATTGGTTTTAATAGGAACAAATTTTTGCATTGTTTGGTTTTTGCTTTGTCCCTGGGTGTAGCACACACACACACAGACGCACACACATGTTTACCAGCTCTTGAGTTTGACAATTTTATGTGTGTTGTTTTTGCAGTTTGTTTGCTTGTTGTTGTTTCATTAGATCATTTGAAATTCTATGCCAAGCAGTCGCTCTTTTTTTCTTTCTTTTTTTTTTTGCTGATTTACATAGAGGGAAGGACAGGAGTATTATTGTCTATGTTTATGCAGGTTGCTTGCAGGACGGCGAGAAGCGGGAAGGTGAAGAAGTAAGGTTTACGGGCACATTGCATGCATACTTAATCAGTTGCAATGCGAGTGAGAGTGTCAGAGTGTACGTGTGTGAGTGTCAGAGTGTACGTGTGGTGTGTGTGTGTGTGTGTGGTACGTGTGGCACATGTGTGGTAGACATAAACACGTGTACCACTACTCGTGAGAGTTTTTACTGTGAAGCTGCAGCCATATTTCAGCGCCTTTTCTGCTTGTGTAATATGGCAACAATTCTAAAGCAATTCAGTAAAGTTGCCGCTGCAAGTTATTAAGCAGTGCAAAATTGCCGCCGTTACCACACCGTCCACCCATCAATCCTGCCTTCGTATGCTTTAGGGCTAACCGAATGCGCTTTCTAGTGCGCCCATAAAAGTAGGCAACAAATTTTTGTTCCTGTTGTGTGCAACTATTGAAGTGCGGCCAGTTAAAGTGTTTGGCATTTAAAGCCTTTGGCGAAACTAACATACCCAAACAACAAGTCATCCAACAGCCACCCACTCATATAACACTCGCTGCCGAAACCCTTTGGGACCAGTAAACTTTTCCTGCTCTATGATGCGGCCCATGCGGCACGTTTAAACAATTGCAAAGTTTTATGAGTTTTTCGGGACTCTAAGGCACCAACTGGGCTCTGTGTGGGTGGATATATATATGTATGTGTGTGTGGCATGCCACCAGTCTTGGGTCCAGGTCCACGTCCAGTTTTCAACCTTTAACATATTCAAACATAGTACGCTGTTCGTGCATTTGCGATGCACAATTTATAACAGTTGCAAACAGTTGAAGCCACAGGAGCGTCATCCATGAATGATGCGCGTTTTGTAGCTCAGCGGTTGAGTGGTTGAACACTGAAGCCCTGGGTGGTTAATTGAAAGAACGCTTAGCGCTTTATTTGGCCCCGTGCCGTGACAAATGGTTCAACCAGTTTTCACTTCTTTTCTTCACAAAAAACAGCCCCCAACTCCATATCCTTTCGTTAACATGTTGTGAGTGTTGAGGCTATTTAATCACATTGCTTTGAGCTAGCATTTTATTACGTAAGCTGCTGCTACCACAACTGTTTAATTTCATTAATTATAAATCATTACAATGGCAATTAAATGCGTGACTGTTTTTTTTTTTGTTACCGCAATTGAAGAAATTATTTGTTAGTTGACATTAATTAGCTACATTTCTGGCTGTGCAAACGGAATTTGCGACCCCAATCGCATTCCCCTAAATGACCCACAAAAGAACCATAATAAACGAGGGAGTAAGAGAATGAACTTTACGGTCACTGAACTTTATATACCCTTACCTCGGCTCAAACATATCTCAACACAAACTCTCTTAAGCGAAAGTTTTCAGAGCAGGTGCGAGAATTGAACAATACTCATTGTTAGGGTATCAGAAAGGCACATGAAATATGTATGTTGAACAACGCTCAAGTTTGTACAAGTGTTTTGAATGTTGCGAAAGACAGAGACAGAGCAAATGGGTGTATGAAATGGCTGAATTGCCAAACTATTGACCAATAGTTATGGCCCAAACGGCAGCACAAATATTCATTTTTATGACAGCCAAATCGTAAAAGCTAACTAATGATGCGTCCTTCGTCTGCCACATAAACTCTCTTACTCTCTTATTCCCACCCTCTCGCTATGGCTAAGTAACTAAAGGTATTTGGGTTTTGTGGGGTTTTTTCTATTGGATCATATTTTATCATGGGTAAGGGATACATTTTTGTACGAAAAAATAAACTCCGCTACATTATACTACATTTCTTTCTACTCCGATGGACAGCTGATTGCTTTATTATATATGCGGTAACCAATGAAATCTTCTGCATTTCTATACTAGTTATGCCTTTCTGTTTGAATTGAGTTAAATCCTACGTTCGGAATGCTGCAATACGCAATGCGCAAAGTGTTTGTTGCATCATTCAACTTTGTTGTCTTATTTATCTGCACTGTGTACACTTTCAGATTGCAACACACATGTATTTTTAAGCGTTGAATGAATGAAATAAATAAATGAACTTGTTAGCTTCATTTTCAAGCTTATTTCATACATTTTTCATTTTTTTTGTTTGTTTATTTCATTTTTTTTTATATTTATTTTGGTATGCGTTGGCAGGTTTTTATTATTCCGTCCTTTCTCTGTCTCTTTCTCTCTCTCTATATGCTCTTCCAATTTTCCGCCTGTTTCTTTTGGGCTTCTGTTTTTTTTTTTTTTTGACTTTTTGGCTTGTGTCTGTATATTTCATGGCATTTACAGTCATCGGCAATTGTCGGCAGCCTGCTGAGCTCTGCATGTCCACGGCCATAAATCATTTGTATGAAAATTGCTTTTGCATTGCGGTTTAATAGCATGTGATCATCATCACCAATACACACACACACATACAGAAATTGTGGTCAAAGAGCCTCATGGTGTATTCATAACCATCAGCGAGCGGTATTAGTTCGTAGCTGGCCAGGCCAACTTTCGACCTGCATCGTAACATTTAATATCCGAAATCGTAGTGCACGGCTACGATGTTGCTGCCACTGTCACTGTCGCATGCCGCATGCCGCATGCCCCAATACGCCCATTAATTAGACTGCCGCACTGCGAGCGCCTAACTTCTGTGCGCCATGGACCCATCCATGGGTCCACAACAAACGAACAAGCGAACAACCACAAATCCTCAATCCTCCTCCACTACGCATCTCCCAACGTTGGCAGGCAGGCAGGCAGCATATGCTCGTTTCTGCCCGGTTCTCGTTTTTGTTCGCTCTGATTTCACCTTACATGCGGCTCGTAACGAGGTCATTTGGCAACACGCATACGCACGCACATACAAGGGACATTGACATACGGCCAAAACAAAAATCACATTATCGGTCAGTGCAACATGACTGAAATTTAAAGCCCTCATTCTTCATATGCAATTATGGCGATTTGCACGAAAACTAGAATTTAATTGCTGCACAGTTCAAACCAAATGAATGGGCATTGGATAGAATAGACAATTACAAAACCAAGCTAATGATAATGCAGTGGATTTTCATCCAGTTACGTATGATTGTAAATCAGACTCCTGTATGTGATCTGAACATTTCACAGTTTTACAGGGTAGCCATATTCAAAGTCGTTCTAAATCACAGTTTTTGGCGACTGAAATGCCTGAGGCTGGAGCAATAACAGAAATTTGTCGTCAATAAAGACTGATCTTTTGCTTGTTTATGCCACATTGATAATTTTGGGTATTGGTTATCGATCGTTGATTGTAAATCTTAAACGTAGTGTTGTGAAATTCTGTATTCTTAAAAGTCCAAAAGGGACAAGGATTATAACTTTATGCTTAAGGACAAACCATTTGTAAAGTCTTTGCTTATTAATAATGTTAATTCTTACATATTGTATTTATTCTTGGTTGTTAAACTTTTTTTCAAAATCAAGAATACTTCTGTTTAGTTCTTGCTCTCTACATTGCTTAATACTTGAGAAAGATCTTAATTCTTATTATATTTATTCTTGGTTGTTAAACATTTTTTTTTTCAAAATCAGGAATACTTCTGTTTAGTTGTTACTCTCCACATTGCTTAATACTTGAGAAAGATCTTAATTCTTATTATATTTATTCTTGGTTGTTAAACTTTTTTTTTCAAAATCAGGAATACTTCTGTTTAGTTGTTCCTCTCCACATTGCTTAATACTTGAGAAAGATCTTAATTCTTATTAGATTTATTCTTGGTTGTTAAACTTTTTTTCAAAATCAGGAATACTTCTGTTTAGTTCTTCCTCTCCGCATTGCTTAAAACTTGAGAAAGATCTTAATTCTTTTTATATTTATTCTTGGTTGTTAAACTTTTTTTTCAAAATCAAGAATACTTCTGTTTAGTTCTTGCTCTCCACATTGCTTAATACTTGAGAAACATCTTAATTCTTATTATATTTATTCTTGGTTGTTAAACTTTTTTTTTCAAAATCAGGAATACTTCTGTTTAGTTGTTCCTCTCCACATTGCTTAATACTTGAGAAAGATCTTAATTCTTATTAGATTTATTCTTGGTTGTTAAACTTTTTTTCAAAATCAGGAATACTTCTGTTTAGTTCTTCCTCTCCGCATTGCTTAAAACTTGAGAAAGATCTTAATTCTTTTTATATTTATTCTTGGTTGTTAAACTTTTTTTTTCAAAATCAGGAATACTTCTGTATAGTTCTTGATCTCCACATTGCTTAATACTTGAGAAAGATCTTAATTCTTTTTATATTTATTCTTGGTTGTTAAACTTTTTTTTCAAAATCAGGAATAATTCTGTTTAGTTCTTCCTCTCCACATTGCTTAATACTTAAAAAAGATCTTAATTCTTATTATATTTATTCTTTGTTGTTAAACTTTTTTTTTCAAAATCAGGAATACTTCTGTATAGTTCTTGATCTCCACATTGCTTAATACTTGAGAAAGATCTTAATTCTTATTATATTTATTCTTGGTTGTTAAACATTTTTTTTTTCAAAATCAGGAATACTTCTGTTTAGTTCTTCCTCTCCGCATTGCTTAAAACTTGAGAAAGATCTTAATTCTTTTTATATTTATTCTTGGTTGTTAAACTTTTTTTTTCAAAATCAGGAATACTTCTGTATAGTTCTTGATCTCCACATTGCTTAATACTTGAGAAAGATCTTAATTCTTTTTATATTTATTCTTGGTTGTTAAACATTTTTTTTTCAAAATCAGGAATACTTCTGTTTAGTTGTTCCTCTCCACATTGCTTAATACTTGAGAAAGATCTTAATTCTTATTATATTTATTCTTGGTTGTTATACTTTTTTTTCAAAATCAGGAATACTTCTGTTTAGTTGTTCCTCTCCACATTGCTTAATACTTGAGAAAGATCTTAATTCTTATTATATTTATTCTTGGTTGTTAAACTTTTTTTCAAAATCAGGAATACTTCTGTTTAGTTGTTCCTCTCCGCATTGCTTAAAACTTGAGAAAGATCTTAATTCTTATTATATTTATTCTTGGTTGTTAAACTTTTTTTTTCAAAATCAGGAATACTTCTGTATAGTTCTTGATCTCCACATTGCTTAATACTTGAGAAAGATCTTAATTCTTTTTATATTTATTCTTGGTTGTTAAACTTTTTTTTCAAAATCAGGAATAATTCTGTTTAGTTCTTCCTCTCCACATTGCTTAATACTTAAAAAAGATCTTAATTCTTATTATATTTATTCTTTGTTGTTAAACTTTTTTTTTCAAAATCAGGAATACTTCTGTATAGTTCTTGATCTCCACATTGCTTAATACTTGAGAAAGATCTTAATTCTTATTATATTTATTCTTGGTTGTTAAACATTTTTTTTTTCAAAATCAGGAATACTTCTGTTTAGTTCTTCCTCTCCGCATTGCTTAAAACTTGAGAAAGATCTTAATTCTTTTTATATTTATTCTTGGTTGTTAAACTTTTTTTTTCAAAATCAGGAATACTTCTGTATAGTTCTTGATCTCCACATTGCTTAATACTTGAGAAAGATCTTAATTCTTTTTATATTTATTCTTGGTTGTTAAACATTTTTTTTTTCAAAATCAGGAATACTTCTGTTTAGTTGTTCCTCTCCACATTGCTTAATACTTGAGAAAGATCTTAATTCTTATTATATTTATTCTTGGTTGTTATACTTTTTTTTCAAAATCAGGAATACTTCTGTTTAGTTGTTCCTCTCCACATTGCTTAATACTTGAGAAAGATCTTAATTCTTATTATAGTTATTCTTGGTTGTTAAACATTTTTTGTTTTTCAAAATCAGGAATACTTCTGTTTAGTTCTTCCTCTCCGCATTGCTTAAAACTTGAGAAAGATCTTAATTCTTTTTATATTTATTCTTGGTTGTTAAACTTTTTTTTCAAAATCAGGAATACTTCTTATTAGCTCTAGATCTCCACATTGCTTAATACTTGAGAAAGATCTTAATTCTTTTTATATTTATTCTTGGTTGTTAAACTTTTTTTTCAAAATCAGGAATAATTCTGTTTAGTTCTTCCTCTCCACATTGCTTAATACTTAAAAAAGATCTTAATTCTTATTATATTTATTCTTTGTTGTTAAACTTTTTTTTTCAAAATCAGGAATACTTCTGTATAGTTCTTGATCTCCACATTGCTTAATACTTGAGAAAGATCTTAATTCTTATTATATTTATTCTTGGTTGTTAAACATTTTTTTTTTCAAAATCAGGAATACTTCTGTTTAGTTCTTCCTCTCCGCATTGCTTAAAACTTGAGAAAGATCTTAATTCTTTTTATATTTATTCTTGGTTGTTAAACTTTTTTTTTCAAAATCAGGAATACTTCTGTATAGTTCTTGATCTCCACATTGCTTAATACTTGAGAAAGATCTTAATTCTTTTTATATTTATTCTTGGTTGTTAAACATTTTTTTTTTCAAAATCAGGAATACTTCTGTTTAGTTGTTCCTCTCCACATTGCTTAATACTTGAGAAAGATCTTAATTCTTATTATATTTATTCTTGGTTGTTATACTTTTTTTTCAAAATCAGGAATACTTCTGTTTAGTTGTTCCTCTCCACATTGCTTAATACTTGAGAAAGATCTTAATTCTTATTATATTTATTCTTGGTTGTTAAACTTTTTTTCAAAATCAGGAATACTTCTTATTAGTTCTCCACATTGCTTAAAACTTGAGAAAGATCTTAATTCTTATTATATTTATTCTTGGTTGTTAAACATTTTTTGTTTTTCAAAATCAGGTATACTTCTGTTTAGTTGTTCATCTCCACATTGCTTAATACTTGAGAAAGATCTTAATTATTTTTATATTTATTCTTGGTTGTTAAATTTTTTTTTCAAAATCAGGAATACTTCTTATGAGTTCAAGATCTCCACATTGCTTAATACTTGAGAAAGATCTTAATTCTTATTATATTTATTCTTGGTTGTTAAACTTTTTTTCAAAATCAGGAATACTTCTGTATAGTTCTTGATCTCCACATTGCTTAATACTTAAGAAAGATCTTAATTCTTTTTATATTTAATCTTGGTTGTTAAACTTTTTTTTCAAAATCAGGAATAATTCTGTTTAGTTCTTCCTCTCCGCATTGCTTAAAACTTGAGAAAGATCTTAATTCTTTTTATATTTATTCTTGGCTGTTAAATTTTTTTTTCAAAATCAGGAATACTTCTTATGAGTTCAAGATCTCCACATTGCTTAATACTTGAGAAAGATCATAATTCTTATTATATTTATTCTTGGTTGTTAAACTTTTTTTTTCAAAATCAGGAATACTTCTGTTTAGTTCTTCCTCTCCGCATTGCTTAAAACTTGAGAAAGATCTTAATTCTTTTTATATTTATTCTTGGTTGTTAAACTTTTTTTTCAAAATCAGGAATACTTCTTATTAGCTCTAGATCTCCACATTGCTTAATACTTGAGAAAGATCTTAATTCTTATTATATTTATTCTTGGTTGTTAAACATTTTTTTTTTCAAAATCAGGAATACTTCTGTTTAGTTCTTCCTCTCCGCATTGCTTAAAACTTGAGAGTTAATTCTTACATATTATATTTATATTTTGGTTGTTAAATGTATTTCGTCTTATTTTAAACGTGTTTGAATATTTTGAGTATTTATATCAATCAGATATACATATAACTATATTGTTTAAATGACTCAATGTGTAACTCTCTTAGATTTAAGCTGTGAGTGCCTGCTCCTGCCGCCATTCTTACCACTCATATACTACTGTGTGTGTGTGGCAATTGGCAGTTGTCAGATGACAGTTGCATCATTCAAATGCGTATCAGTGCAAATGCGCATTAGCAGGCCACATGAGGCAGTGAAGTGAAAACTGGCAATTACATTTGACAGCTGAGGACTAAAAGCTTATAGCACAGCTAGAGACGGAGTGTGATGGAGGGCGCTGAGACTAACTAACGACTGTCAGCTATCAGCTGGATGGCCACAAAGCAAACACCCGCAAACACACATTGTTCACTTATAAGGCGCTTATTGGGCCTGGAACGAGAGCACCGAAAATTGGCAAGCGAAACTCACACGCCACAGCTTATCAAAATGTAACACAATTTCATTAGCATGCATTAGGGTGTGTGTTGGTATGTGTGTGCGTCAATGTTTGCATAATGCGTGCCTTGCATAACAAGCGGGTGGGCTGGTGGAATTTTTGTGGTAAAATTCTCAAATGGTTGGAGGTAATATTTGTGCGCGATTTTGAGCATCAATCATATTTGTTACTGCATAGCTGCCATGCGTGTGTTTGTGTGTGCTTTGTGCATTGGTGTGTGTGTGTTGTGAATTTGTTTTACATGTGGGAGCTGCGCATTGCTGTGTAGCAAACACCATCTATATGTATGTATATATGTATGTTTAAAGGGTTTTCAATGCAATAAGCATGAGGGCAACATGAACGAAAGCGCAAACAAATAAACACAAATCTCTCAAAAACGTGTGTGTGTGTACTTATTGTTTAATCAAATGATAAAACCAATCCACTTCAATGGCAGTGTTTGTGTTACGCCAAGTATGGACTGATTGACTGCGCAAATGATTGACTGATTGCAACCTTGACTATCATCGACATTTGGATGAGCTTGTATTCCGTTTCAGAAAAGATTGACAATTGACAACTTTAATTGGTCACTTAGAGCCAATTGAGCTGAAGCTTTGAAGCTTTATTTTTTATTGGTATCGATAGAATAAGTATGCAACTAACAGTATTGAATAAATATTGCAGACGTCTAATCTGCTTTTAATTCTATACATTTTACAAGTCACACAATCAAAAATGATAGCTTTACACATTTGCTTTTAACCTGTTGACCTGTTGTAATGGAACCGTACTTAATTGACTTATATGCAGTTTTTGGTTTAAGGCGTTGCAGCTTAACGAAATTCAAAATCGAATTGAATTCATACACGAATGAATGCATGAATGCACAGTAAATATGCTATTTTCTTTTGTTTGGCATGCATCAAGTGAAAGGCATTCACGAAGCAAAAAGGATTTTGAGTCAGTTGCAAGTTGCTTGTTGCAACCGGATCTTGGACAAAGTCAATGACAACAATGCTGCTGACCGGACCGGACCGGGTTGGTAAAAATGGTATAAGCCATGAGTTACGTACGAAGATGGCACAATAGGGGACAATGGACAATGGTTGGGCTTAGGCAATAACAATGCGTTTGCCTAGAATGTTGTTGATTTAAAGTTAGTTGCATTTCATTTCCTTTCCTTTCCTTTTCCGATTCCCATCCTAACTAACTTCAACTAATCTCTCTCTTTAAGAATGTCTGTCGATGCTTTGTTGTTTCGCTTCAGATGGCAACTCCGACAGAAACTGAATTTCATAGATTACAAACAGAATACAAGAGTATACAAGAGTTACGGCAGTAGTTTCTGTACCTCGATTAAGGAATAGCCTGTAAAAGTTATACAAAATCGTGAACAGAATCTTTGTTGTTTGATGCCTGTACCAAACGTCTTCGAGGGTATTTTAAACTTTGCCATTTCAAATAAAAGATTGTTCCTTCTTGTTTGGCTCTTCATTTGTCACATGAGCAACTACTATTTGCATGTTTGTCTCTTCCTCCGTTCAGTGAGCCTTCTTTCCTGGTACTTGGATTAGTCCCTGTCTGGACACTCGATATGCCGAATTTGAAACGCCTAATCCATTTCTATTGTCCAGAAGCCTGCAAATATCCTACATATTAATTACATGAAACACCAACTAAACCTCATTCCCCTGCACCCGCGACCTGTCTCTCTCCTCTCTCTTTCTCATCATTATGCATTTGTATGAATTGATAGTGTAATTAAAGTTTACACATTGCAAAGAGAAAGCTTAAATTGAATTGAAATGAATGCCAAAATAAAGGGAAGCGTTGAAAAGCTGACAGATTAGCTTAAAGCACGCGTGGAAGTAAAAACAAACCTGTCATATTTGATCTTGGCTCTATTTGTATTTCCATGGTTAATGAGTTTATTGAAATATATATGTATGTTTGTAATCTATGAAATTCAGTTTCTGTCGGAGTTGCTCTCTGAAGCGAAACAACACAGCATCGAAAGACATTCTTAAAGATAGAGATTAGTTGAAGTTAGTTAGGATGGGAATCGGAAAAGGTAAGGAAATGAAACTAACTTTAAATCAACAGATCTTATACATATATAGTTACGGGCTAAAATAACTCGTGATCCTTAGGATAGAACAAGCAACTTGTAAAAGCTTCCAATTTATTTTTTTCGGCTTCATCACAATCTTCAGGTGCATGCTCTGATGGAATACTCTTGTTTCCATCACTGCTGCCAAATGATCATTTCCCAATTCTTGTGAATTACTTTTGGAAGACTGCAGTATTTTTGCACATCCTCGACCAATTGTAAAGCTTACTTTTTCGAGAGTTGTTGAAAGTTCTTTTGCAACAGTCTCTCCTGCAACTCGCCGATATTCTACGCTCGAAACAATCTCCAAACCACTATCTTTTGTATGTTCTCCACATGACAAAGAAATTTCTTGTAATACAAAGTAACAAGTTTAAATAATACATTATATACATTTTCATAATTGTTCGCATTCCAAGAATTACTTAATCAAGGCTGGCGAATATTTGTAATGTGTTCAACTGCACAGAAAATATTCATGCAGATACAATATTATTAAAAACGAATCAAAAAATATATGATTGAAAGCATGCAACAATCAATGGATTAAATTGTCTGTGCGACATATTAATTTATATCAATTCAGAAGTTCGCTAAACTTTGCCTTTATCGTCGTCGATTTCTGTTCAGGATGCGCATTTCAGGCAATCAGAATCAGACAGAATCTGGCAACCAGGTAAGCGACGAAACATTTGCGTGCATGAAATAATATTTAAATATCCTGTATCTGTGCATAAGGGGTAATTAAAAAGAGTATCTGAGAAGTGTACAAAGGAGTTAATGTAAAAGTTATTTTATTTCATTATTCGTTTGTTTACATTACTAATTATATATAGCTGGATTCTCATTGTTGCTGCAGCAAGTCGGTTGCAAGCTGTCGATTCCAGTGTTGCTGTGACAAGCGGTATTCATGTTGTTTGCAATATTTTATTTGTTTGTTGTCTGTGAATCTTTTTGCATATACAAATGTTGTGTATATATGTGTATGTATGTATGAATTCAATATGCAGAATAGTCTGTTTTAATGTGTGCGCATCTGCATTTGAGTTTTAATCGTTTGTATATTCTTTCTGTTGTTGATGTTGCTACTGTCTGTCTGTTTGTTATAGTTAATGCTGTTCAGTTGTATAACGGCTCAGAAATTTCTGCTGTTCATCTCGCACACTGTATCTGTCTCCATCTCTCTTCATGTGTGTGCATTTAATTGAGCTGTTCAAGTGGCAGTTAATTACCAAGCTTCATGTTTGCATTAAATCTGTATCAATTAATACTTTGCCTACCTACCGAATTCGGCCATTGATAAACTAATTGCACTTTCCGCCAGTTGAATATATTAACTCAATGTGCATATATGCATATAAATTACAAATATTACACATTAAGTTCAATATGTAATAAAACAACATTGCCGATAACTTTGGCTGTGTAGTAATTTGGATAAGTTTGAGAAGAAACGCTGTTTTTAATATATGAAGTCCTCAAAAACCAAGCAAATTTTTGCTAAAGCGAATAACCTGCATACAGCTAAAGAAACTAAACAAAGCTATGATGTAAGCTGGTGAACTTTTGCCTGCCATTTTGTGTGTAGCTCGGAAAAGTTATATTTTTTCTTGGTATTTTCCCTTTCAAGGAATAGTTACTTACAGTTAGTTAGGTATAACGAGTACCTTTAATTATGGTTAATGTTTGTTGCGCTGAGTGCAACCTCGAAAGTTGTCTCTTTCTGGAAAAATCCCCGCAAATGGCAAAGCAAGTGGGCTTAAAGTAATTTAATTATGACAAACTGGATTATTGCGCGTTGCCAACGCAACATGCGCACACAAACACAAACAGATAAAGTAGGAAAGGGATGCGAGAAGAGGAAGAATAAGAGCATGATTATAATGCACTCTACGGGTTTGTGTGTGCGTTTGTGTGTGTGTGTGACCTCTACAATATGCTACTTACAGCAAAACTGATGAGAGTGTGTTTGCATTTGGGAGTTTGTGTAAGGATGAGAATTCCACTCGTTAATATCAGTGGTTTTGGAAACAATTTGTTGATGTGTTTTTATTCCCAGCCAAAGATGCCAATGCAAAATGTAAAGCTTTTAACAACATCATTGTTGTTGTCTTTTAATTTATGGCATTTTCAATACAATTTACGGTTCTGTCCCACTTATGCAGAAACAAAACCAATTAATAACAACACACACACAATTTTGCAGTAAAAAGTTGCAAAATGTGTTGACAACTATGCAAAAACGAAAATGCATGAAACATACACAAATAAGACATAAACGTCGCCCATATCAAATTCTTTTGTTCAGCATAGTAATATGGTAATAATCCAAATTATGTCTCATACCTGTAAAAAGCTTATTACTCGTATGCTAACATTTTTGAATCTCCGTTAACTAATCGATAAATATCGGTTGTCAGTTTATCAAAAGTATTTAAAAGACTGCAATCTGTTTGGTTTATTGATTAATAATATATACAAAGCATACATATGCATACTTTGGCATACTCATGCATATACATACTTATACACACATAAATTGTGCACAAAAAGTTTTGCAATCAAAAGCCAAGTTGAAATAGTTGTGGCGAATGATTTGGCCTTGTGTTCTGGCCGTTGTCACAGCTGCCTTCATTGTTCTCTGGTTATGTTTTCCAGCGACAGCTTGAACCGAGCTTCCTTTTGGGCTTTGTATGTTTGCCTACCACTTTGGCGTATACGCAATGCTCTTGTCTCTATTGTTCTTGTTTTTGCCATTGCTGTGTTGTGTGTGTGCGATTTCGACCAAGCTAAGACACAAAGTCTAGTTTGTTTGCTTATTTGACTTTGGTTTCTTGGAAGCGAATGGGTGCTTCTTCTCCTCGTCCTTCTCGTCTCTGGCTTACTTCAATTGTTAATTTAGCTTGTGGAACTTTCATTGCCACCTGATTGTTGATTGTTGCTGCTCTTGACCACAAAACATATTTGCCACTAACTTACATGCAGCGGCTGTGCTGCAGTCCTTTTGTGGCCGGTCCCTAAATGCAATCAAATCAAATGGCTCAAATTATTATTCAATTATGATTGGTCACTGTCCGTTCTCTCTGACAATGATTGCCACTCTATGAATTATAAATTTAACGATTGTGGTTTTCGAAATTACTGACATTTGTCCAGGTGTGCCCAGTTTAGGTAGAATAGTAACGATACTAATTGAAATCCATATCTAAAAGTCACAATTTCATGTGTGTTGTATATCAAGTATACGTAATTGAGCAAATCCAAAACACAAAAGTTGCTGCGCATTTTATTGGAAAGTAAAATGCTCAGCGCGTGATCCGGTTGTCAAGAACTGGCAATCGTACACGCACACACACACACAATTGCACCTACAATGTGCATTCATTTGCAGGCACACGTGCCCTCCATATTGACGCACAGACACCGCCTGCAAGCTTGCGTGCAAGTGTGACGCAGGCAAAGCTACAATGTATCTTATAAATAATAAATAAATATTTTGTAAACTGCATTCTTGCAGCTGAAAGCTCTGTGAATATAGAAGAAAACATAGCCAGTGATAATGAGCAAAAACAATCGATTGAGAGTTTGAGACGTTGATGAATATCGATTGTTTTCGTTCGATGATCTTTTAAACCAGATGTAGTTTTTCGTAAAGACTTAGTTAATGACAATCCACGAATTCTTGTTTATTTCTTGTAGCTGAACCCAACGAAACAATAACGAATGGTTTTACAGCTCACTTGATGGCGTTTATTTTTACCTGTTGTTTACATTTGGCAAAAGTTGCCCTCCAAAATAAGTTAAGTGCATTTACACCAAGCTAAGTGCATTATACACTTTACACGCTGTTACCTTGAGAGCTGGCAAAACTCGTTAATAACTCAATTGGCCAAATCAATTAACGCCGAGGCGACCACCAGTATGTCCTCAATAGGTATTCGCCTTCTTCAAGCCACAAAAGTTTCCGAATGGACGAGAGAGAGGGAGCAGAGCAGCTGTTGGCGCTTGGAGAGTTTGTTCATCTGCATCGGCAATCTGCTGGCAACGTCAAAACAAAAAAATCAAATTGAATTACTTTTGCAATATAGCAGCAACAGCATCAGCAACGTCAACAGAAAAAGCAACAGCAACTCATTGTTGCCGTCATTATACTTGTAGTGTTTTCCTGCCTCGACCCGCATTCCCGCCCTGCCCATAAAAATAACAACACCTGGCAGTCCGCATCTATACCTCGCCTACTCTGTGGAACACCGCCAACTGTGGCTGTTACTTTTTACTTTTCTAGCCAGTCAGCCAAGTGAAAAGCTATTGAAATCCAAGTGGCAAGTATGAAAAGAGCGCAGTTTGAAAACGTTGCGAATAAATGCGGCCGCCACCTGAATATTGTTTGCTGAACGTTGGTGTACCCTTGATTATTGTATAGATTGTGTCAATGTATGTGAAAGAATGACAAAAAAAAATAAGTCTTTTCGCGTTAGTTACAGGCACAAATATTAAATAAAACTCATTGCAGTTTATCTACATGGGCAAACTTTCCCTCGAGATGGTAACAGCTGGCCACATCGTGTACCAACCAACTGTCAACGTCAATTCCAGCCTTATCTCAGGAACAGCAAAAGTCACAGCTTCAGTTGCTGACAGCTTTTAATCGAAACGGACAAACAAAAAATTTCGTTGCATAAGTTCAGGCGCATCAGAAATTCAGCTCAGCCTTCGCCGCTCCTTCTTCCTTCTTTTTCTATGGCTCTGTCTGGTTTTTTTTTTGTGTTTTTTTTTTGAGGCCTTTGTCAGCGCGGACACAATGGAACATAATTGAAGCCAAAACCTTCGCTCATTTGAACGAGCAGTCGTCGACATTTGGTTGCTGCTGATGCAGACAACTTGTTGGCGTTGCTTCCTCTCAAACAATCAGACAACTACCAACTATCAACTACTACTTCTATCACTAGTCTTCCTCGTCTCCCTGAAACTGACGGAAGTCGCCTTGGATTGTCTTTTGTGTGTGGCATAATAATAAGCATAATCTGCATTTTTAATTGTCATAGAAGCTTTGCCGCAGGGCTGTTGAAACAGCTGAGCGCCTGATTGAATGCAAACTTTGTTGGCACTGGAAACGGACATTTAGTTGGTAACGTTAACAATACAGCTGTCAATTGCTTTGTTTAAAAACAATTATCTCTATTTTTCTTTGTTTCCAATGCAGAAACAAACCAAAAATAGTTTATAAGTATTTAGAGCTTTATAGTCGGCTTTTATTGTTTTGTTCCGGGATGGCAGTAAAGTACAAGTACTTTTATACCCTGAACCCTTTAAAAATGGGTATAGTGGTTTTGTGCAAAAGTATGTAACAGGCAGAAGGAATCAGCTCCGACCCTGAGTATGTATGATCAGCATCAACAGCCGAGTCGATATAGACATGTCCGTCTGTCCAGCCGACTGTATGTCTGAACACGTCGATCTTAGAGATTATAAGAGCTAGAGACTCCAGATTTGGAATATAACCTCGCCTATTCCCTAGGCAGTACAAGTTTGTTTCAAAATTTCGATAATTTTTTCCGTTTCCGAAAACTTTGTGCTGCAGTTTGAAACATTAGACGAAATATTGACAATCTGTGAAATGTGTTATTAAAATCGGTTGAGAAACACCGGAGATATGTAACATTGAAGTGAAGTCAAGTATGCACTATACGCGTACACACACACATACTCACACATACTTGCAAGCAATGGCTGTACGCGTAACGTATAGGGTTCAGGGTATAGTCTAGTCGGGATTTCTCGACTAGACCCTTCTTACTTGTTTCAGTTGCCGTCGGTACGTTTTACATTTCCTTGAATAAAAGAGATAAGTTTTACAAATATTTAGCTGTTATGCAACGAGTATTATGAAGATCCAACTAACTTAGTTTTGGTAAAAGCAATTTAAATTGAAAATGGAATATTTTTGTGGCCTGAGCAGGAAACCCTTTGAAGAACTTTTTATTATTCTACAAGTTTTGACCATCAGTGTATACTCTGCTTGGCATTTTGCATGCACTTAATTAAATGTGTAAGTTACAACTTACCTATAAAATGTCAACCAACTACAAGTCTATCTAATAGTTCGTGCATAGACTTAACTGCACTACAAAGAGTTTTGAGTTTCCCATTGAAAATGTTTTTTGTTTTTTTTTTTTCAAAATGTTTTGAGCAAATTCGTACATAGGAAACCTTTCAATTCCACGTGTTGTTTTGTGCAAAAATAAAGGAAATCAAATAAATTTAGAAACGTAATCTAGGGACTTAGAGTCAAGGGAATCCATTTGCAATGCGCTTGGTGTTCCAATAAAATCTCAACTCTTCTGCCATTGGTTGCAGCACCAATCCTACAACACGTTTCCCTACATAACCAACCAACACAATCAACACGACGGATCCCAAGAATTGGGTCAGTACATGGACGTAGCGTTAACTGGGTCAACAACAGCGCAACAGACTCCAAATAAATAATATATATTGTTGCTAGCAACAGCAACAGCACCACCAACTAAACTAAACTAACTCAACAAGCGCCTGTTTGTAAAATGCCACTCAACAAGGGAATGACGAAGAAGGCGGAGACTGGGTGTCGTTTTTGGGTCTGGTGGGGCTGGGTGAGGCGGCTGTCAACCCAAAAAACAAATTCTGCAACATGCCACTAAAACAAGAGGCAAAAACACAACGGCTTTCTAGGTGCACACACACACACACACACAAAGCCATACACATACACATAAATCGAAATGTACAAAGTTTGACGTCCAAACAGTCAAGCGACGGAGGAGCGGTAGAGCAGGTCAAGGGTCAGGGGCTCTGGTTGCAACAACTGATGAAATGCTTAAAAGCATTTGAAAGCACAACACAACGAAAACAGCTCGACTTGTAGCAATATTAAGGACGAAGGGGTAGAAAGGAATTCAAGTGGGCGCTTGATTACAGCAATATTCACTCCAAAAAGTGGCAAAACAACAAGAGGAACTCAACTGGCAAACGCCACAACACAGCAAATACCACAATCGAGAATAATCAACAACTAGCACCTAGACATGGATTTACTGGCTGTGTCAAACAGTTTAACATAATTCGTTGTTCAGTTAAAACACATTTACAATTCATAGCTTTTGTGTGCACCAACATAACTTTTTGGAAATAATCCGTACATGATAAGCAAACTTTAATGATGATTACATACTCGCAATCGTTTGATAGCAAACTAATACATAGTATATGGCTAAAAATGTCCCGGCCGACATCTGGGTCTTAACTACATGTCCATGTCCAGTTGGATTGGTGCCGGAAAGACAATGACTCTTGTCGAACCTTGGTGCACCAGCAACTCGTAGTGATAATTGCCATGGAGTAACGAGTCCGCCAAACCGATCTGCTGCAGTTCCGAGATGGGCGCCAACAAGATGCCCTCGCAATTAATGTAAGCTACTGGCACTTTGACCATCACTGCTATTTCGTAGGCGGCCGCCATTTTGGGGCACCAGATGGCAACGCTCGCAAATGGCAGCTTCTCCTTGGCCGCCAGCTCATACAGCTCATGGCTGTGTCGAAATGTGTGCAGGGTCACAACGGTTGTGGGATGGTTGTCGCTAAAGTAGCTCTGATTAAAATCGCACACAACTAGGGGCGAACCCTCGACCCTTGTGTATTTGAAGCCAATGTCGTCGGGTTGCATCATCGACACCAGCTCGGCGCCCAAACAGTCAATGCGACTCAAAGCCTTGGTATACAGTTTATGATCTTTCACCGGACGATGCATCAAAGTCATCGCGATGCGCACTTTCTCAATTAGTTTCTCCCTCAACGTTTCGTGCACGAAAATGGCTGCAACTAGACGAGTTCCAATTGGTTCCTTCAATGTACGCATTAGTGGTACGATTGCGGCATCGACATTTCCGTTCTGACCCACAATAATCATCGTCGGATCTATCCAACGTTTGTCACTGTCATCGGTCGGATATGGCGGCAGACGCCAAGTATATCCCTGGGTAGCCATTCAAAAATTAATTAATGTGTCGTCTTTCAACTGAGATTTCGATGTGTGCCTTTAATGAGTCAACTGAATATGTGATCTATAAAGCAAAGATATTAAATATTATTCAAAAATAAATGTGTATTTACTTAAGCTCAAATGTAAAAAGTATGTTAATGCGAGTTTCCAAAAACAGAACTTTAGAATAAATAATACTAGATTGCTTAGGTATTAAAATCTAACAAACCAGCAAGGTACGTGAAATTGTAGGGTGTTTTTTTTTTATTACTTGTTAGGATTACTATCTGTCACGTTCATGAATCTATCGCAGTTTATTTTATAGATATTAAGGAAAATAAACAAAATAAACACAGGTTTGCTTACCAACTTGTTCTTTTACTTAATGCCCAAGGCAGAGTCGTCTCAAATATCACAAAAAAATTCAATTCATTGAGTCTAGATAAATGCTTTTGTCGAGCTAAACTGTGTTTGTTGCTTTCAAATTGTAAGCCTGGTTTTGTCATGTTGCACAACGAAGGCAAAGGAATGTAAATTAAATGTTCATCTGTTTGCAATTTGAAGTGGCTCGCTAGGATTGCTAATTCATTTATGATATATTTTGCTCAAGGACATTGTTCAAATTCTGTTTAACATGTGCACATTTAAATAATTGGCATTGCTTTGTCGCAACATTGCAATTATATTCTGTCTTTTGGGATTTACCCAGCAGACAAACAACTATGCCAAGCAAATTACTACACTATGCCAAGCACATAAAGTAAAATAGAATTCAGCGCGCATCAACAATAGAGGAAAACAAATCTGGGTTCAAGAGTAAAGTAGCTTGCAGAAAAACAACTAAATGCATTGTTAATATATTAATATATACAATTCAATGAATTTCATCTCAACTTGACGTACTTCTTTGTTGGGTGTTATAATTGGTTTGAACCCATTTGAATTGAACATTCGCAGGTTGGGATCGAACGGCTAGTTGGTTGGATGGTTCTTAGATATCCTTATGAATCATCTTTGCTGCAACATGATGATAGCGAGAGCTGACAACATTTGTTCCTCTTACCCCCACTTGCTGCCACATGGTTACTGTCACTGATTTTCATTGCCTTGCTACTTGAATCCTTTGTCAACGCTATCTGCCGAATCGCGTTGCTTGTGGTGCTTTCTTATTTTTTTTTTCTAGTGACGATCGCATGAGTGCAATTTCCCTCTTAACAGTTTCGTTTCCCCTGTCAGTTAGTTTCCTGCACTAATGATGCATTCCCATTGGAACTCCAGCAACAGCCACAGCAAGGAGAATAGTTGTGCTCCAGTTGGCTTGAGTTCGCGGCGGCTGCAAGGCTGCCAGTCATCCATATGCCATATACCACATGCCATATGCCACATGTCACATGCCAAATGGCACATGCGTCTCATTCTCCACTGACAACAACTGAGCCAAAATGATGCGACTATTGCCAACTGTCCCTTTGTTGCAAGTTGTTGATTTTGTTCATTCCTTTTGTTGTTTTGGATCGAAACAAATGGCATGCATTGAACTTTCCATAAAGTATTTGATTTAATAGTCATATATTCAGTTTGTACTTCTGAAGTTCCCTTCCTCGTTTCAAGTTACAAAATACTCAAAGAAGAAAATGGTTTAGTTAATAAAGCCCATGAAATATTTTTATTCAAGTTTCATGCGATGCATATCCATAAAAATGTGGACAGATTATTACAATTTTCTTTCTTTCGTCTTTATTGTTTCCAATGGTTTTATATTTAACTCAGCTTTATCAGATTTCCATCTGTATATTTCAAATGCAAATGTGATTAGGCTCATTCGTGTTCAACTTCCCTGTAATACATATTTGACCCGATTTCAGGCACAGAATAAATATGAAATCTTCGTCGCTTACTGGTTGTCTCCTTGCTGTCTCTGGTGCCGGAAGCTAATGCTGGTGCAGCAAATTGGATGTGACATGAACCGTCATATATTTCTCATCATGTTTGGTTGTAGTTAAGGTTGCCTATTGCCTCGTTCGTTGTCGCTGTGCTCTCCCGATCCGGATGTTTGATAAATTCGTTGTGTCATTTCGCATTTTCGTCTTGCCGCCAATGCCATGATAACTGTTGATAACAGGCCAAGCATCCAGCCAAACACAAAGGAGAGCCCAGACACACTGAATTTTGGATCCGTAGCTGGTGACATGATTTTGGTTTAGAGATTTACCAGCTGTACTTCGTTCGTTTGTTCATTCGTTCATTCGTTGTCCTTGTCGCCATGTCCTGTCAAGAAGCAATTTGCCAGCCACAAAAGCTAGCCCAAAAACGGGATGCATTCGTAAACCACAGCACTAGTGCTCCGGGTCTGGAGCCCCAGCTTCAGCTACTCGCAACTGGCTATCATGATCTTCATCGCTGTCATTATGGCCAAGTTCTGCTGCAGTTGCTGGTTGCTTTTGGGTCCGACATAATATAGTTGTTAATTTATGGACCGGATAAGCTGGTGCAGCTGTGTAAGCCGCTCTCTATGTATGTGTGTGTGTATTGCTGGCTCAGCGCCTTGGCCAATGCCAGCAAAAGTCAATTTGCGAAAATTTGCCAAAGGCTTGCTGCTTGGCTCGTAAATCTTGGCAAATCTTTGGCATGGCCAGCACCACTCAGGCGACCATTGGCCATTGCAAAGAAAACGCAATTGATGGCCAGCCAAGTGCAGAAATCAAGCCTAACGCCGAACCGCAACCACCCACTCCCTCCTACCCAATCTTCTGTGTTCAGAATTAAAGCAATACGTA
>JAWNNV010001008.1:0-24202 GCA_035044485.1 Scaptomyza reducta
TCTAACATGTGTGTATGTTTATGCACATTGCCGCATTTGCATAAATATAATTATGAAACGGAAAATTTCAAATTGCATTCGTTTCAATGAAAAAAGGAGAAAGGGAGTGCAGCCATATTTATGCGGAAATTTAAAAATATTACGCCAAGTACAAATAAGATGTGAAGAACAAGCAGAGGAAAAGTATTCACAGTGAATTAAAATAAAGATAAAATATTTAAAAACAACAAGCTTGTTTTTAACACTACAAAACTGATAGCTTTTCATATATATTAAACTGTTTGACATGACTGACAGATTGATGTTTTGTTTTCTGATTAATTTGACACACATGATGTGAGTAAATTCAAGTAGGAAATTTTGAAAACTAGCTTAGAACTGTTGTACGAAAATCTGATTATAGTTTAGGGTTAACTATATGGTTTCTTGTTCTTGTCGATAAAGTCTTTCTTTAATTTATGGTATCGAAGAAGTGCCAATTCAACATTTTCGTTTCCTCATCCATACGATAAGTTTCTGGATCGGAAAGTGTTTAGTAGATTCGTTGAATTGCGTTATTGTTGCATTTTGATTTATGTTAAACGAAAACTCCATTAATGGTTGATTTTTGGCGGCTAACTTATTTCTGTTCGAGGAAGTCTAATAACATTCATAATTATTAATAGGATATCGGTACTAAAACTTTAACTAATTAACTAACTAATGTTTAACTGAGAATTCCTAAGAAAAGTTAAGCAAAAACATTAGCCAAACTCTCACTTATCCAAATGAAAAATGCTTAAATGTATTTTATGTAGGTTCGATTGGGTACAACTTAATAATCATAATGAAAAATTATATTTATCCTCGCTTTCACGAACTTTATTTGAGCTTCTCTTAAGTGATTTACATATAATATATAACTGTGTTATTTACTTAAAACAAAAATTATAAATACTTCATAGAAGAAATTACTAAAATTCTTGAAATAAATTAATATATTTATATTTATATATATTTACCAAAGAACTCACACACACGTGCATCCAATCAAATAATCTAATACCCAAATTGCACATATGTTTGAGATACAATCCCATATCTTCAAAAAGTTAATATACGATAAATGCTTGTCTTGCAAGTATTTGAGTTTCTGTATACGTTCGTATGGAACGCACTTTGCAATCGAAACACGTATCGTTCATGTTTGGTGATTATAAAGTTTTAATGAATACGCAACACATTCAACTCCAGCCCCAGCACCAGCAGGACCAATGTCAATTTAGAGTTGGATGCACGTTGTTCAGCTTGGCGTTGTTTCTATTCCCATTCTCATTGGGGATACGGCAACTGCAACGGCATTTTATTTTAACAACGACATCGACAACGAAAGCTGTGTGCCTGGCAGGATATTAACACGTACAGGCTGCGTACCAGCGCAGGATGTGCGAACCATCTAACGTCCTTACAACGCATAAATATGAACGACTCAAAAGAAGAAGATGGCACACACAACACCCCTTTTTTGTTTTCTAAATGCCATTCAATTGGCTTGCGTGTCGTGTTTTCCACGTTCGACCTTTACGGCCGTATTCATATCCGAAGTTCCAACAGTGGAAATGTTCTTGGGATCGTTAAAACGCACGCTTTTGTCTTTTGTGGCGATTATCAAAGTCATTTGCGTATTTGATATCAGCAAAACATGCAAAAATATTCTTAAGACTTCGGCTCATATAAATGGAATCTAAATAAAGCATCTGCGATTCTTAGTTAATCCACAGTACACTCATATTTTATGGCTAAGAAATTTAGCTCACGTGTGGTCCCGTCTCTCAATTAAGATAAAAGCCAAAGACAGCACAACCGCAAATTGAACGAACACAGCAAAAACGGAGATGGAAAGAAAGAAAACAAAAATGGTTTCATGAAGAACAACGCCATTAAAAGGTACGTTGATTGGATTTATGGCAAAACCACACAAAAACAACGACTTCATCGCCATGGGGAGCGTTGCGAGCCAAGACAAAGAAACTTGTTTTGGGCCACTCCTACTCTTTCGCCGTGTTGAAGCCGGTCAGCGTCATGGACCAATACCAGTGTAGAATATCGGCCATAACTTTAATTTGTCGTCGGCACACTCAGAAAAAAACAAAAGGTAATAATTAACTGGTAACATGCCAGCCAATCCGCAGTGTAATTAATTTTCAACATTGCAACTTGTCGGCATTTGTTGTTGTTGCCTTTGTTGCTGTTTGTGCTCATTAGTGGTACGCACAGGAACAGGTAACACAGGTAACTCTGGCTGGGAATGACAATTATTATTATTATTATTAATTTGACATTTAAATTGATTGTCAACCGAAGAGCCAAAACTTCTACAGCGGTGGAAGGCAAAATATTATTATTCTGAATTTGATATATTTATGATGAGTAGAATATGTATTAAATGTTATTTGAGAAGTACTTACTATTCAATTTTGTACTTTAACACAATTCATAAAAAGTTATGTTTTAACTTTAGATTTAACAATTACCAAAAATCCAAACAGAAAACGTAATATTAGACTGAAGTTCTTAACACAATATGTTAGGATCTTAAGAGCTTAAGAAACTAAATGAATTAAATTTGAAATAGTTGTTGAAGTGTGGATGAACAGTGATGAACACTCATGTTCATTTTCAAAATGGGTAAAAAGGGTAAAATGATTTTGTGCAAAAGTAGGCAACAGGCAGAAGGAAGCATCTCCAACCCTATAATGTATATATTCTTGATTAGCATCAACAGATCTCTCATGAGACTATGAGAGCTTTGGAAAATAAGCTAGCCTTATCCTTAGGCAGTACAATTTTGTTTCAAATTATCGATAAATCATCCCGCTTCCCATATAAACATTAAAAACTTGATTGAAATCGTTTGATAAAAACCTCAGCATTAAATAAAGCGAGAAAATATTAAACATTACTTTGTTTTGACACTGCTTTTGTATATAGTGAGATTGTTCTATGAATTAAATGGACATCAGTACTTTTCTATCTAAAAAATTGCTTTCCAAATGCAAATATCATTTAACAATGTTTTGGGTGAAGTAGTTGCACTGCTATTAACTTCGCTTCAAACTATAATTAACACATTTTCACAACTATATGTTTATTCTTAAAACTTTTTTTACAAAGTCTTTAATAAACATATTTCATGTTATAAACATTTTTAAGCATTATGACAAAAAGAACAGCAACTAAACAAGGCTTGAATTCATTTTTGAATTGCACATTTGGCAGGACATTAAAAGGCCACCAAAAAAGATTCAACACGACATTTGCGCCATTTTCGAAATGGCCGCTCTCTCGAAAGCAACCAACTGGATCTTGATTACAATTCTTAAATATTTATAAAAGCAACAACAAGACCATCAACGACAAGTCCCACTGGGGTGGGGGGAGGCACTCCAAAAAGCAAACAGGTAGATTCGTTTTGTCCCCTCCTCCCCAAACCCCCTTTGTTGTTGCATAGTTTGCTAATGCCGCGCCCAAATGAGAAGCGCACGTGGGCGTATGATGAAATTTGCATAGAAGGCAAATAAATGAAACAACAGTTAGCCGCGTACGAATCGGGTTATGAAATTAACGTTTGGAGCACAGTTTCACATTTAGTTGCGGATACAACGGATACAATTGAGAGTCCCTTCCACTCCCCTTTTGCTCCACAGACGTGATGGTGCTGAGCTAGCGTTTGCCACTTGGCCGCAACTAAAAATGCGAAAAGTCGACAAAAAGTCTAAAAAGTTTTTTTGGTCTATCCTTGCGAAACGAAATGAAATTTTCAGTTGACTTGCCAGCACCCTTTTCGCCTCCCGCCTTACCCTCATTACGTCCTGCTCTACCTTATAAAGCTGCCCGGAATGGGTTATTCTGCTGAGTGCAGCGAAGCTCCGGAACGTTGGCAGCCGAAGTAGCAGCATCCAGCGAGGACACAGTCGACACATTTAACGATTATTGCCGGCCATTAAAAATAACAAGCAAAAGTTTTGCGCATAAAGCCGCTTCGGGGATTCATTCAACGAATCCAAAAGGCGACCAAAACTCTTTTACCGAATCCTTTCTCAATTGCAATTGTTGATCCTTTTCCCAACTGTGAGCTGTTCGGTTTTTCGCATTGCTTTTGCAATGAAAATCGCTAAAAGTTTAAATTCAATTCTAGCCAAGTGAGCATTGCTTCGATTTGCATTACCAAAATGGCTTTTGTCTTTAGATAAGTTCAAGGCTTCGTTTTTTTTGTAAAGCTTCCTCAGCAAGTTTATTTTACATCCAGAAAGTTCTTTGTTCAGCATTTTTAAACTTAAAGTATATTTAATTTACAACCTAATACACATTTAAATCTTGCTTACAAGATAAATCCCATAAAGCATAAATGATAATCATACAAATAATAGTTATATTAATAGTTAAGTAATTGCGTAAATTCACAAAATTTTAAGGTTTCAAACTTAGTTATTCCTTTGGGTGGTTTGGGAATATGGTTTTCCTACATAATTTGCTTTACATTTTGCTGTTAAGCTAAGCTTGGACATGAACCACTGAAACACGGTAGGTTGTTACAATTACTAACCAAACATTTTTGAATGTGGCATACTTAATTTATAACCTAATACACATTTAAATTTGGCTAACAAGATAAATGCCATAAAGCATAAATGATAATCATACAAATAATAGTTATATTACTAGTTAAGTAATTGCGTAAATTCACAAAATTGTAAGGTTTCAAACTTAGTTATTTCGTTGGTTGGTTTGGGAATATGGTTTTCATACTTAAGTAGCTTTACATTTTGCTGTTAAGCTAAGCTTGGACATGAACCACTGAAACACGGTAGGTTGTTACAATTCCTAACCAAACATTTTTGAATGTGGCATACTTTCAGGGGCACATCGGAAACATAAAATAAGCACGTATTTGACCACATCAGTGCAGATTTTGAAAGACCATAGTTTGTTATTAGAAGAAGAGAGAGAAAGAAGCAACGCTGACGAATGTCATGAAATATTAAAAAAAACGTTGCGTTAATTGCTTTGTGTGCTAACTCTTGTTTGCTGGCTGCTACAAATTACTGTAACCATGAGCTTTACGTTATGTGATGGCTAACGTATGCATGCGAATAGCATGCTTTTTTTTCTTCTTCATTCCGTTAACAGAAATACTCCTCAACAGTCATGCTCCACCTGTTAAAAATAAGGAAAAAATAACATTATGTTGCTTGGAGGCGATGTATTTGCTTGCGTCTTGCGGTCACACTTGGCGCACATAATCAAAGCATGTCAAATTATTAAAAAAAAAATTTTTTAAAATAACAAACAATGGATAGTGTAAGAGAGCTAATACAATTTATGCAGCCCAATCAGCGTCTTGACCTCAAAGCAGTAGCGCTGACACATGTGCTGAGTAAGTAAATCAATGCAAATATCAAATGTAAACAATTTGCGGCTAAAGCAACACGTGCTTAGCTAAAAAGTCACTGTTTCTTCAAAACAATAATGACTCCATAATGTAATATAGGTTTGACTGGAAGTGCTGAAGGCAAAGAAGCTATACTCTCGATTGATGATATGCTGATGGCCATCTTTGGACTGACCTTTGATGCCAACGCTACAGTTTCAAAGGATGCAGTCCTCAGTTTGATAAACTTGACGGCAGAGGAATCGGGCGCTATGAAAGTCTATGGACTGGCGAAGCAGGTGCAGCCCGTAAGATAAACTTAAACAACATTCAAAACTGTTACTCATTTTTGTATATGACAGAGCTTTGCCATTGTGGATATCGCAGCCAAACAGATAAGCGACGAGCAGGCCGAGCTGGCGGATGCCTGGAGCATGGTCCTGAGCAATTTATCTCGCGTTGAGGCGCTCGGTCACTCCATACTTGATGCATTGGAACCAACACTGCCTAAACTGGCCAAAGCCTTTGCCACGCTGGACTACAATAAGAAAAAATCAAAGTTGCACTATTTGGCACCCATCTTCTGCAATCTCACGCAAGTGTCGCGTGGTCGGGAGCTGTGCTGCCAGCCAAAGTATCAGCTGCTGGAGAAACTACTGCCGTTTGCCTCGTTTGAGGAGAGCGTGGTGCGCCGCGGCGGCACCATTGGCATCATTAAAAACATTTGCTTTGATGCCGTTTATCATGATGTGATATTAAATGAACAGGATGACATATTGGTCGCCATACTCCAGCCGCTGTGCGGGCCCGAAGAGTTCAGCGACGAAGACAACGAAAAGCTGCCCATTGATCTGCAAGTGAGTAGAACAATAAGATTGCCTGCTGTTTGGCATTAAACATTTGCTTATCGATATGATTAGTACCTGCCCGAGAGCAAGACTCGCGAAACGGATCCGGATCTGCGCAAAATGCTGCTAGAATGCCTGCTGCAATTGTGTGCCACTCGCCGGTGTCGTGAGGTGTTGCGTGCCAAAGGCGTCTATGAAATATTGCGCGAGTACCACAAATGGGAGGCCAAGGTGGGCCGCGACAGCGATTGCTTGCTGGCCTGTGAAAACGTTGTGGATATTCTAATCAAGTAAGTTCGATCTTTACCGACTAAATATTCCAGCTAAACATTACTGATATTAACAGAAAAGAGGATGAAATTGGCTTGGACAACTACAAAAGCGTTGAAGTGCCTTCGGATCAGGCCGAAAAGTTTGTGCAGGAGGACGCCGCCTATGTTAAGACTCTATTAGATTAGATTAACGCAACTTACCCTCTCAGACGATTATGTAAATATGTGTAGCTTTAGTTAAAATCGTAAGGCTTTCTTGATTTTTTCAATATATGAATGCAGTTTTTATTCAAAAATGTTTTATTGTTGTCATGAGTGTATTTTCTATCTTAATGAGCGCTTGAAAAAGTTGTACGCACGCATTTAAATGCAAAAGAAACAATTGTTATTCAATTCGATTAGTTTTGTTAGCATCATTAACTTTTTTTTTTGTGTTGTGATTTTTTTCGCTTGCGCTTGAATGTAAATATAAACTTCTTAAGTGCTAAATACATTTGCATTCAAAAATGTTTAGCAAGTGTTTTGCCATGAAACTTTCAATGTTTTTTTTATTTTATACATTTTGCTTGGTCGTTCATTATACTATGTAATTGGATTTGGATTTGTTTTTGTATTTGTATATGTGAATTGTGTTGAAAAGTGTTTTAATTATACGACTATCGGTTACTAGCCAATCAGGTGCTTAGTTTGATTAAACTTTTGGTTTTGATTAAATACTTTTGTTCCATTGCAAGCAGCGATTTCAGCAAAAACTTTATTATCTTATCAAAAACGTGTGCAAACATTTAAATTTTCTTAATTTTTTGGTTTTTAAAGTTTTTTTTTACATAGTATTAATTTTATTTGAATGCGGAAACCATTGCAAGCTCGCTTAGTGTACAAAAATCCATTTAACTGTGAACATAAAACAGTTTTAAATTGTAACTATACTTGTACGGTTATTATTAACAATTTTCATTTATAAAAAATGCTTTTGTTGAACTCTTAAGCTTTGCACGCACATAGATGTAGCTTGGTCCTATTGGTATTTCGTTTTCATTGGAGTACGTTAAATGTAGTTAGACTTTATAATTAAACGTTTAGGCTTAATGTTAATGTTGCAAGTCGATAACTAAATTCTTTAATAGCTATTTCGTTCAATTTATTTGTTAACTTAGAACTGATTTTCATATTAAATTCCTTCATAAAGAGATAAGTCGGAGTTAACTCATAACTGCAAAAGAAAGCGGCACATTAAGAATTCGAGAAACAATGAAAAAGTTATCAATACATTAAACAGCAGACCGGGCTAATACAATTAAGATAAGTCTGCAGTCGTAAAATTTCTACAAAAGATTAAGTTTATTGTACAAAAACTACATATATATGAACAAATGCCTAGCGCATTAGGCGGGACAGAACCTCGTACTCAAAGATTTTGACCTCCTCGGAACCGAACGGTATATAGAGGCAGCCATGGGAGGGATGTACCTTGCCAACGGTCAAGCTGCCGGCATGATAACCACGTCCGGCATACAATTCCTCACCATCGACATTGTGACCGACGGGTACGGCACCGACTGGTACTTCGCCATTTGCGCCGTTCAGCCACACATAGTTATGGCCACTCAGAACTTCATAGTTCTCCAACTCTATCTCCTCGCCGCCGTAGGCCACGTATGCCTTGCCCTTGTTGGGAATTACTTTGGCCGGCAGCAAGTCGTTGTTGTAGAAGGCACGGCCTATAAAGATGGTGTCACCATCAGAATCGTGTCCGGCAGCGATGGCATCTTGTGGCAATGCGCCAAGGCTATAGTGTAACCAGCTATGTACTGCAAAGGATCAGTCGGATTGTTAGTTAAGACTTCAGATGTCGAAATGTGTATGCTCCGCTGCTTACCAGACATTATGTTCGGAATTCAAAATGATACTGTGAGCTTGTTAATCGGCTAATATTGCTTTTATAAGTTCTTAGTTCGGTTGATAAATTGTTATCAGCCTCGACGGACAATCAGCTGATGAGTCAAGTATTGTGGGTTCTTATCACAATCAGAGAACAAATACCATCGTATTTAGCCTTTACAACATGATTTAGAGTGCGATTGGCTACAGGAAAATAGTCTTTAAAGTTAATCATGCTCAAATTAGCTTTAAAAATGATTTCTAATTTCCCCTTTAACACTATTTTGATAATAAAAAGTACATTCTTAAAATTATTTTGCCATTGCATAAAAATCCGTTGATTAATGTTGATAAAAATATATATATAATCAATAAAAATATTTGTTGGTATGTTGTTTCGCAGTTTTCTACATTTGTTAACTCTATCTATGTGGCCGCTAATTAAATTTATTTATACACACTCGTAATTGTTAATTAATTCAGCATTTACTAACCCATAATTAAATCTATATACAATTGTCGAATACACAGGTGAGTTTGTTAGTTCAAAATGTAAATACCTATTTTGCAAAGAAAAAATATAATTGCAATTGAATTTGAATTCTCGTTTTGTCTAGCTTTGATTTGGTTTTTTGATTTCGTTTTTTGATTTTTGCCTAGCAGCGCTTTGCGTTTATAGTTTAAGTTGTAGATTTTTTGGTTTTTCTTTTTCATCAATTATTGTTAAGTAGTTTTAAAATATTCATTTATAAATCACATAATTGCTTGATGAATTCCAAGAACTTCATAAATATGTTTCGTTATGTTGTCGCGATGATATCCTGTGTTATCCTTGTGTGTGCAATTACCGTTAAGTGCAATTGTAGACACCGAGAGAAAGAGAGAACGCGTGTAAGGGCGAGACATAGTAGAGTAAAGGATAGCTATAGCTGTGTATGAGTTGTGTAAAAATATTTCGCGCAGCTGAATTATATTAAATGCTTTTTCACTTTCACATTCACTTTGGCTAAATCCCTTCATCTTTCATGGGATCTTAGCTCCACCTGTTGTTGTTGTTTTTCTAGTTGGAGTTGTTGTTGATGTTGTCACTGCTACCTTGCGGATGCCCAGACCAGCAGCAGCGCCATGCTAAAGATAAATAGAAAAGACTTTGCGTCCCTTGGGTGGCTGCCGTTGCAGGCATCCGCGTCACTGCAGCTCTGAAGGCAGCCGTGTACGTATCTAAAGGAGCGAACAGACAGAGAGAGAGAGGAAAAGTAAAATAAATACATAATGTTTAGTTCTGTGTTGCGACAATGGTAACGTATGAATATTGTAAGCACACGTTGTAAATACAACAAATATAAAAAACATGAGAGTGACATTCTAAGATGGATAAAACATGACATTTATCAAGCTTATGCACTTAAGCCGGATACAACATCCAACAAATGCACAACGTTGCACAGCTGCAGTGATGCTCAAATGATATCGCTTTGTTAAGCGTATCATAAAGAGCAGTAAGCAAATTGCAAACATATTATTCTTATGCTGAGCAGCAGTGAACATGTTGTGCAAAAATATGATTTATAAAATGCATTTTGTTTGTAAGGTAAGTATCTTGATAAACACATTAAAGCGCGTGCCGCATGTTGTGTTAGCTGCACAGCTTTTGAACGAATTTTCGTAATCGCTCACCAGAAATTCAAATGTGCACGATTTATGGCCTTATTATGAGATATGTATAAATCAGGTAATAAAGTGTGTCGCATGTGCATAAAATGAAATATTTTCTATATGTTACTTGGGTAAGTCACGCACTTGTTATCATAATAGAATTTGCCACAATGCGACATTCTTATGATCTCTGTGTCTGTCGTGAGTGTGCCACTGTCCAAGGCGCAACCTCGCACCGTTATCGTCTCGCCGCCTTCATCTATCAGAGCAAATACAATTAAGTTATAGCAAGTATGTTTGTTATATATTAATACTTACCGAAATAGCCGGCGATTTTTATGCATGCCGTTGCTGGGAAGAGACCATTGCGACCCTTGCGACCGCCCATACAGGGTGACTCAAGTATGGCGGTGGAGTAATTGTTATGAAATGGATCATCGCATGCTTTATTGGCGCCGTTATACGAAACGCACTTGAAACAGTCTATGCAGTAACCTGTCATAAAAGTTAAACAAACAATTCGTTAGAATTCGAAATAAGGACATCATCATCCTCATTGCAGTTGTTATCCTACCGCTGCTGATGAGCATGCCGAGCAGCAGGGCCAGCCAGCTAATGGTTGCCATAGACGTGGGTGCCGCCATTTTCTTTTTTTTTTTTTTTTTTGGAACACTCAACTCTCAGTCTAGTGGACTCACAGGATGCTTGCTGAAACGGAGTGGGGGCAACGTTATGTGGCCCACTGCCAACTGGGGCGTTGCAACATTTTTCGTGGCCTGTAAGTAAGAAAAGAGAGAAAGAGTACGAGATGAAATACATTATAGCTGATTGATTATGCGGTTTCTGTTGATGGCTAGCAAATTGAAAATGTCAAAAACAAGTCCTTGGCATTTGTTGAGCGCTGAGCTCATTTCCATTTTCATAATTGGCTTTTGTGCAAATCCCTGGTCCATTCATTGGCAAACTCATATCAGATTTAGGTTTCTCGACTCAACGCTTGAAAGCGTCCAGCTCGTAAAATCAAAATTGCTCCCTCCCCTCCAACAGCCGTGGCGGCCATAAAAATGCAATTCCAGGGAACAAGGCGCACAGCCAGCCAAAAATGGTAAGGTAATAAATTTCACAGCGCCAATTTTAGCCATCATTTTTGTTCAGCTTTTTTCGTATCCTCGAATGGACTCCGGGAAGGGGAGGCATATTTTTTATTGCAGGAGTGTAAATAATTGCTTTTCAGTCGATTTTCGTGTTGAATGCGCGCCATATTTTTGTTGGTTTCCTTTTATTGTTGTTGTTGGTAATGGCTATTGTTGTTGTTGACGATGGCAGCGATTGGACTGGGCATTTTTTCTTATTCTTTGTCATAACAAATTATGACAAATGATTTTGACTTACGTGCAACAAACAAAAACTGACTCGAGCTGTAGTTAAGCCACGGGCATATAAATAATGAGAGAAAAAGACATGGGAATGGGGGACAGAACACGATTAAAAAACTTTTGACATGCAAACATATTAATTACTTTCGATTGCATTTGAGGCAACTGAGTTCATTGCCAATCAATTTAAATCGCCACGATGATAAATGACACGCAAACACAATTCATTTCCATGTCAAATATATGTATATGTATGTATGTATGTGGGGCCTATGATAACAAAGGATAAAACAAACACGCTGCCGGTTTATTGATAGACCGGATATATACGACACACCATACAAATGAGTCCACTGGTCACTCACTCAATACTCAATGAAAAAGTTTTTGCTTTTTAATGGCAGCGGTTGCCATAACTTCAATATTTTAACAGTTTTCAATTTTACGGTCAATAGAAACCTACAAATGGCAACCCTCACTCGTTCTCATGAGTGCATTTATTATTTATTATAAATTGGAAGCCCGATAAAGCGAACGTTTGATAGCATTAAAATCAGTGTAGCACACAGGTTGAATGTTTGATAAATTCCCCACAATTACTTGCATTAATTATACGTCTAGGCAAACCTTGCGGTATCTGGTAAACTCTAAATAGAGTCACACAAGACGGCCAATATGTATTATCTGTTCATTACCTGTTATTATACAAGCTAAATTATCAATGAGGCGAATGAGCAGTAATTTGTATCAGAGAGTTGTCACGAAGTCTTAACAACAAGAAGCTGTAATTAAATAGCCTTCTTTATTACTAGGACTGCCTCAATTCTATTTGCAAATTAGCCTCAAAGCAGTCTAACGGTCTGCTGACAGTCATCGTTAACTCACAGGAAACGGCAGTCAGCTTCAGTGTTGAAGGAAACGGAAGTCAGCCACGACCCACATAACAACAGCGCCGCCTTCCTTTTTGATTGTATTCTCTTCTTTCACCAAATCAAGTTTACCTCCCATGCACTGTGTTTGCTACTTCTACCTGACTAGATTTTGCTGCTGTCCTTTCTAATTTCTTGTTTCATAAAACGTTGCCACTGTTTCTCACATCCTGGAAACTGTCAGCTCACTTCATGCCCCCTTGTCATTGCGCTCTTGTTA
Organism: Scaptomyza reducta; assembly: GCA_035044485.1. Taxonomy (NCBI): domain Eukaryota; kingdom Metazoa; phylum Arthropoda; class Insecta; order Diptera; family Drosophilidae; genus Scaptomyza; species Scaptomyza reducta. The sequence continues at coordinate 12,593 of JAWNNV010001008.1, forward strand.
GTTGCAGTCACATTGAAGCCATATTTGAGTGTGTGTGTGTGTCTGTGTGTATCAGGACTTATTTAATTTCGTGGCTACCTTTATTACCAGGCAACGGATGAGCTGCTGTGTTAATGTTTATGACAAAACAGAATGTTTGCCAACGTATTTCATTGACAAGTCTCAGAGCCACATTAAAAAAGGGCAACTCATTTATATGCCATTTTTATGTTGATGTAAGAACTTGAATAAGTTTGTGGAAATAATGATAAGAATTCAGCTCTTTGTTTGTTTGCAAACTTTCCTAATCGGGCTTAAGTAGGAGGTAACTAAGACTGCCCCGTGGCGTGTATTAAAAATGAAAAATGACAAAGCGTTTGCAAAAACGACAAGTCAGGAAAATAAAACCCTAAAATCCTCTCAATGGTGGGCCATTAATTTCTTAATCTGCTTGTAAAAAGAGCGGTTACATGAGCCGACTTTCGAAGCAAACTCGTATTTACATAATGCGGATTCTAATTGAGGTCTAATGTTTAAATTCGAGATTAGGTAAGCATTACCTGCGAGACAAATTATAACCTGCTATAATAGTGGAATACATGCTTGAAAAAGTGGGGATAAAAATAAAACATATCTAAAGAGATAACTCCAAGTTATCAAACTCTTTGCATAAAAGTTTGAAGTACACTTTATGGATTGAATTATCTTGAAACAAAAAGAATATGCTTTTTTTGGTGCTGTTGAAACCGAATGATTTATTATGATTTCAGCTTTGACAATGATAATCTGCGCATTAAAAGGCTTCTGCTTAACTTCGTTCCGTCTAGCCCGAAAGCGAAGTCCCATGATTAAGCGCAATACTCAATATTATCGGCCCATTCATCGCTACCCCTCCTCCTCCCCTATTCCTAAACAACCGACGAGGGTTTACAGTGTCAAAGGCGACAAAAAAGTCAAACCATGGGCGAGCGAAGCAAATTCAGGCCCAAAGTTTAGACAAAGGTCTCCTCCTGCTCTCTTTTAACCTCCGCTTGTGTCATTCTGCCTTAATGGCCTGGAAGAAAATGCTACATAGCCTCCAGTTTCGAATTTCAATCAAAGTTGCAAATTTTTTTTTGCTCTCTTCCTTTTTTACTAGGTTTTTTTGTGATTTTGTTGCCTGAATTTGAATTTCTGTCAAATTAATTTTAAATAAATTGAAGTCAAACAAGCAAAGTACAAACTTTCTATCGTAATGGTCAATTATTAAATTTGCTTTGATAGAAACTTTTGCCCAGACACATTGAAAACTTTGCGTAATTGTTGGGCACTTTAAAATGCAAATTTCATAATATTGGCTTAATGTGTCATACAAATTTAATTAAATTTAAATACATTAGTAAAAGATGTTCGTAGCATACTTTCGGGGATCTATAACACATTTGAAACACACCTTTGTTGGTTCTGCATGCCACGCATTTGTGAATTAATTGTGTGCTTGGAACACACACACTTACACATTCGTATCCGCACACACAATTAAACGTACGCAAACGAGTGCTGAAAAGTATTTTGCATAACTGCAACTATAAGAGACCACTTTGTTGTCAGTGTAAAGTGGGGTAAAACTGCGGATTGCATTTACAATTTACAGTTGTAATTTGCAGTTAGCTTTTGCATGCCAGTTAGTATAAATGATCGCAACTCCTCACGCTCATATGAGTATGCAAATAACGCAACAACAGCATAAAATGTGATAGTCACGTGTAAAGAGGTACTGAATTATATTACGGTTCATTCTGCTTTATAATTTAATTGAAATGCCACTAAAGTTTGTTGAATTCCATTTCATTAAATAAGAGCTACCCGAAAAGCAAACAAAAAATCTGCTAAAATGGCAAATGTGAATAATCTGCAGCGTAAATATATTTATTTTATTAAAATATTCTGCGTAAAACTCTTCAAAGAGCCACTTTTAAATTAAAATGGGTCGTATAATCCTTGAAAATGCCACAAATTTCATTTCACGTTGAAAGCCAATTAACTGTGTCCTGTTTAATACATACTATCCCTGCTTATAATCACATTTATATCACTATTTATGAACCATGCTATGTTTGGACCTTAACGGAAAACGTTTAATGAACGCACACTACAAAAATGTTGAGACTTCACGCAACGGAAACTTTCTTGAAGGAAAAGCGGACTCCCAAGCTAGCAGGATATTTATGTTAGGTCATGACAGCGACTTAACTTCGTTTGTGTGCGTGTTTTGGTGAGTTAGTGTTTGTGGATCGGCTTATTGCCATGCTTACCATTAGTTAAGCACTTAAGCCAATATTTCAATCATTGTGTCCCTATGAAATGGTTTTCAAAATACCAGATGCCAATTTGAATATGCCCTGTTCCCTGCGATTCGTGGTCATTGAATCAGCATAATCCCCAGTTGCGCAGTTTGCGAGAAATATTTGTACGGGTGTTAAAACGAATGCAGCCAGCAGCAGGTAACCCCCGCTAGACCACCAACAGTGCAACTACCACATAGATAGGCCCTCAATGCACGCACTTGACTCCGCCTGTCTGGTGTGGCCGTAAATCAACAATGCGACATGTGGGCCATTGGCAATTCCGCGATGCCGACCCCAAAACATTCCAATTACGCAGAGACCACGGCGATAATCAAATTTTGCTGCGTGCTGAACTAATTGCCGTGGAAAATGTTGCCATGTTGTGGGTTCCCCAATGGCAAGCGCTTTGAGGACAGGGATAATGGGTTTATTTTGTGAATGTGGCATTCGAAGTGTGTGCAAAGTTTGCTTATTTTTTGTTATACATAGTTAGAAAACTGCAAAATCTTTAGTGTATTTAGTTCAACTTTTAACTTGCAATCTGCATTAAAAAGGATTGATAATGCATTCAACCTTGGACATTTTAAGGCTTAGCCAGGCCAATGCCCATTTGCACTTAAGAAGCGCTCGAAGCTCTGCCGCTCATCCGCTCAATAGTGCCACTTAAATGGAAAGACACTAAGAGATAAGCAGGGCTAAGAATGCTTTTAATACAAGACGAAGGTTTGGAAGAGAAAGGGACGGGTACGCGATAAGCAGCTTAAGCCATTGGCCCGCTGCTCAAACTACATGCAAAGCAGCTCAGACTTTACTTGTACTCTCTTTCTTCCATTCTGTTTCCCAGAATTATTTTTGAATGTAAATCTGGTGGCTTAGCTAATTAAGAACTTAATGATGTGGCAAACTGGTTGCTAGGGCTGCATGCTGGGACAGCTAATATTTCGCCATTGACACTATTAGCTGTACGAGTTTGTGTATGTGTGGGTTTGTTTGTGTGTGCTTATGTTGTCAGTTGTGCTATGTTCGATGACACTCGACCGCAATTCGCCGACTGACAAAAGCGACCCTTCTGTGCTCGTTGTGCATTTGCCACTCAAAGAGACACGATGCCTCTTGAAACCCTTCTCCACTTCCCATCCCTATCCGAAGTTGTCTCTTTCGTTGCCTGTGGCTCTGATGCTCACATGGTCACATGGACCTACAAAGAGATTACGTGGGAAAATTCATTCTGTGGATGTCAATTCCAGGTCTCAGAAAGTTCAAACAAGTAAACAGGACAGCAGAAAAACAAAGGTAACCGAAATTTTGTGCTAATTTTGTAGTTGTTCTGTTGCTTCAGCTCGTTGCTCAGCTAAATTAATGAATTGGCTTTACAGTCTTATCGCGGTGTTAACAAACAAAGAGGGACAAACTAGGAATTAGAGGAATGGGAGCGGGGTTCTCTCTTAGCAACGTGTCTGGCATGCAATGATGTTTGAGAAAAGTTAACCCCACTATAAGTTTCACTACAGTGATCTCAGATGCGCTTATCAACTAATTGAAATACACAAAATAGGGAGAGGTTAAGGAAGAGGGGACAATCAAGGGGCTTAAGGTAAGGGCTTTCTTTTAATTAATTAAATTACTCTTGCAAATACTTCGCTTTTCCTCTTTTCGGTTCTCATTTTCACGTGGAATTTTAAGAGGCTTTTTTCATTAACTCTAAGTATATAAGTGGGCCGCAAATGAAAGAAAACAATGTTCCATTATATAAGTATTTTTAGCGCTAGGGTGAATGAATTGATTTTAAATTAAAGCTTATAAAGCTTAAACAGTAGGTTACACGTATAAAACCAAGTAAAAAGGTTATAGGATATAACTTCTGAACAATTTGCAAGACATCGACTGTATTGTGATTTTGATTTCCATTGACAACAAACAGCATCATCGAGCAACAGCAAGTTTCGTAACAATCTAAATTTTCATAAACAATTCCATGAATAAGAAAGCAGCAATCAACGCATACAAAATTCCACACGCAGACCGACCCCATGAGGGAAACTTGTCTATTAAATTCTTCTGCATTTTCTCTGAGTATGAAAACTTCCCCAAAGAAACTCAATTTAAAGTTGAGTTTTTTAAGCTACGACCACAAAACTGAATGTCAGATTATAGAACTGCTCAAGCGTATGCGTATATATGTGTGTGTGTGCGTGAATAATATGCCACAAGGGTCACAGACAGGTGAGAAACCAGAGAAATTGCCCAGGGGACGGCAGATGTCACCTCACATTTTCTTAAGGCAGCAAAAGCAGCAAAGAAAATTTTAAAGTTGGCAGAGCAGAACATTTGACTAACAAGACAGATTAAAACATGAGTACACACACTATTCCACACATACACACACTCTCACACACACCTACAAAAGAGGCGACTTACCAACAAGGCAATTAATTTGATGCAGTCTCTTCAGGGGCCACAGGAAGTCTCACTGGGAATACAAAATGGCGGCATGAATATTTAGCTAATTAAAGCACTCTGTGTGTGAGGGAGTGTGTGTATGTGCATGTGAATGTGGGGTTGTGCGTGAGAAAATGAAAATGTAACACAGAATTTTATGAAATGATGCTCAAGCATTTAAGTGTGTGTTAAAGGCTCAACCAAAAGTTCCTGTGGCTGCTTGAGAATGCGGTTGTTTCTTTGAGCGTGTCCTTGTTTGTCTTTGCCTTAGTGTTAGTCGTTGTCGTTGTGTTTCCTGTCACTTGATGCCACCTGCTGAGCATCATCTCCTGTATCGCCTTCCATCATGCAAATATTTACCGATTATGAGAATCTTTTCTCTTATTCCCTTCCATGTCCTTGTTTCTGTCCGCTTATCTGTCAAGTGTGACGATGCTTTGTCTTTGGCATGTCGAGTGTTGGATTTGCACATCTAATTATGTTAATCGCCGCACGTGTGCCTCACGGCATAAATGTTGTACTTCCAAATTATAACGAGGCACTTGAAGTGGAAGTGTGATAATACACACTTAATGTCTAAGAGGAAAGAGATGGTTGAGTGCTTCATGGAAAATACCGATCTAATATGGTTAGACAAAACAACGCAGGGTGAAGACAAGAGCTATGTTTGTGTGTCAGTAAGATATTTCCAATTTATAGTGTAGCCATAAATTGAAGTAGAATTTTATACATGCTGCAGACACAATGTTGCACAAATCCGATGAATGTAAACTGCCTGCTTAGACCCAGTTTGCAAACTAGGGCAACGAAATTCTTGTTGGGTAATAAATAGGGAAACTAAATCTTAGCTGCCACGTCTGAAAACTCGTTTACATCTTGGAGAATGGAGTAACTATGCTAAACTTCAGTTTATTTCATTAAAGCTCACATAAATTAAGTTCATGAGAAACTAATTTAATCTCCAGCTTTAATTTACTTAACGCTCAGCCCATGTATACGTACGTTACGTCTACGTAACATGACATGTCCGCAACAATCAGTAAACGAGACAATTCTCTTGAGTTTACACCAACTGCTCCACTCGTTCGCCTCGAGGCGCAATGCGCCAATAATTTCTCATTATTTTTTCAGGAGGCTGATTTACAGCATTTGGATAAAAGAGCTTGTCTCTGCTCTGCAGCTGTTTAAAGTTATTTTTTGTGTCTGTTGCGCTTTCCAGTTGCTTATTGGTTGCTTGTTGGCATTTACTTGAGTTGGCGCAGTTGCTCATCAAACAAAGTGAATTTTGTCGTTATGCATGACCCAAACAGCCAACAACAACAACATCAATGCAAGAAGAAAATACCGCAGCTCATTTTTCATTCCAATCTGCACTTTCGTTTTTAGTTATCCAGCGAAGCGGCACACAACAATTTCAACTCATTTCATTTTTTTAAAATACTTTTTAGTTATTTGCAAAACGCCGCAAAGTATGCAACGGAAAACTACAACGAAACTGTTAAGCCTTACAAGCCTGAACTGAACTTTAAATGCTCCACGGAGTAGGCAACTTGACGAAGGGAAAGAAAGGTGCGTGTTGCTCAATACGTCTTCAAAGAGAAAACTTTTTCTGTTCCTTCAGTTGAACTTTTACTTTTCTATTTACTGCGGCCAAACCTGATGTAAGAAATAGAGCTCGAAATGGCGATGAGTGAGGATAAAGTTTTTGTGCCTTTGTGCAAATATTTTGTACGGAAATTGCATTTGCGGTGCCGCTTGCAACAGTTTTAGCAGCTGCAACAATCACAACAACAATGATGAGGATAATACGATATCGTGAAAATTAAAATTGCAAGAAACTTCTGCACTAATGTCTTGAATGCAATGCGGCGTGCTAAATGTGGCAAGCACAACGGGGAACTGTACTTCATTACAATGAATGTAAAATGAATGTAAATGAGTCAAGAAATGTGTGAATGAGTAAGAAGAACAATCTCTCCGTGGATTTGTATGTCATCTTATGGTTTGATTAATGATGGGACTTACAAATATAGCAAGTTTAAGGCCATTGATTTTATTTTATTTTATGTTTAGTGCAGTAAGGAAATCATTTAAAGTTTCCAGTAATCCACAATCCCTCTATGCCATTCAAGTTTATAAACGCTTAAGGGAATTTTTGAACACCCTGTCGTTTGCATGATACTCAAACTAATTTCAAGCAGTTACGCTCCGAGTTAAGACATTTAAAACTGGCAAAACACAATTCAATTTGCAAATGAAGAAATAATTAAGGCGCACTTGGTACAAATAATAAACTCCATAAAGTTTTACCAGCTGAATAAAATATGGCAAAAACTGCCAGACAGAAATGCAATGAAATTATAAAATGCTTGAACAACAACGAAAAGTTCTTGCCATCACTGGCACTTAACTGAAAGTTTTCTTAACGTACACGGAGAAGGGATCCACGCAACGACTTGCCAAAGTTTTTCAATAAGCGGCGCTGCCAAAAAAAAACTTAACATGTGTTTCAGACCTGGCCAAGTCGAGGGGAAACAAAAAAAATATACAACTGTGCAAATGTGATGAGGCAAGTGAAAGCTAACTGGAATAAGGAATGAAATTGGCTTAGCCAGGAACAGAGGAAATATGGAAGCCAAGGCCAGCGGGCATTATAATTTATGACAAGCCAATAAAAATAATTGAAATACATTAAAGGCAGGCAGTGCTGAACTGAGAGTGCCAACCACATATAAAACCAAGTCATGTGAGGGTACAACGAAACCATCCCTCCTGTTGTGCCTTTATCGATTTCTGTGGGGAAAATCGAACTGAAGGCACAATAATATTAAAGTAATGGCACGCAATAAAAGGCGAGGTATAAAAAATGACACGGGAATGCCAAAGTTGAGACTCAGGCCTCAAGGCATTCTGATTGCGGCTGCTGCAGTGTGAAAGAAATCAAAAATATTACAGAATAAATAAAACATTGCGGTAAGTATTGCGAACGGTGGGTTAATATGAGACGAGCTATGACTAAGTGATTGCTGTTTGATGATTGTTGTTGAATGGAAGATAAGATGACAAAGGATTTCGATGTGACAGAAAAATACAAGAGATTTCCCTTATGGTTTACCGTTGAGTGGTTTACGCTTCGTATGCGTAATTGCTGTCGGAAACAGTGATAAAGTGACAAATTGCACACGTATTTCGCATTACTTTGACATTGTCAAAATACACATATAATAGACTTCTTTTTAGTGTTCATTTTTTCGTGCTGTATTATTTTAAAGAACATTCAAAATCATTTGAAGTTGCTCTTAGCTAATATAAGGTGATAAACCGAAATTTTGCAAGCGGCTTTATAAACGTGTTCTTATCGACTTGCAGAAGGTTTACTTCAAGTAGAAACGAAAATTTTAAACAGTTCAGCCACATTTCCTGGCCACAACAAGTTAAACGCGTTAAGTTTCACAGCTTTGGCTTTGGCTTTGGCTTTTCAGGTTGTTTGTGCGATTTTTCACAGATATTTTCGGTTTGGCTGGTCAGCTTTATCAAATTTTATACATTCTTCATATAACAATATGTGTAAAGCATTTTTGTTTATAAAATAACTGAGTCGATTAATTAATCCAATGTGAAATTTGGTGAAATTCCAGTCATTTTCGTACAAAGGCCATTATGTGAAAATTCAACCGATCTGACAACAAAATATTTTTGCTGCATCATCAAAAATGCAGCAAATTACTACCAAATATTTAATTTAATTTGAATTTGTGGTGCTGTCGTGGTTTTTTGCAACAACAACGTGACAAGAGTTGTGTTTATTATGTGTGTGCTTTTCATAACACATACTAATAGAAAAAATGACAAAAGAACAACACAATATTTTCATTTCATTATCTGGAGCAGGAAGTGAGAAAGAAGGGGAAAATGGGCTAACAATAAAGATAATCATAACAATGCCGTGTTGCGTCGTTGGCATCCATGTGGGTGGGCACCACGGGGCGTATGATTGACACTTTTACATGCTGATGTACTGCTGGATTTCCTTCGTGCCCCATGCCATGTATTCGTATGCACATGCAACGAAAACCACAATTTTTGTTGCTTCTCTCACTCGACGAGGTCAACGCTGCAGTTCAAGCAACTGTCGCCTGTCATTTAACCTGATGCGGTGCTGACCTCTCCCAAACCCTCACTCCATATGCAGACAGACCCAAATAGCACCTGGTCGCTAGATTAAAAACAAGAGTCTGACATTTTAAGCTGACTCTGCTCTCCCAAGCGTGTCTCCTGGGCAGGCCAAAGCAACAAAAACGACCTATACAACATGGAGAACAGCTTGTAGTTTTATTTGCCAGCCAAACAAAAGCTCGAAATTGAACAGGGCAACAAGAGAGAAGATGAGTAGCAAATTGCAAGCGTGTGCTCTGTTGCAAAATTTTTTAGCCACAGCCCGAACAAAGTGCGGTGGAGATAGGCAAAGTTAGATTAAAAGGCTACTCTAGCATTGTGGGAACTTGACTAGCCCTGAGCTAAGCTGAAATCGGAAATCGAATGAAGTATTGACATAAGCAATGCGAGGAGACAGAACTTAAAGTATCTGCGAAATGGATTCACATTTAGAGTGCAACGTCTGCACCATCAGATGATAAGATTCATTTAAAGCCTTCTTCTTGAGTAGTTAAATATTATTGTTTATTTTGTTAGATGAAATGCAGATGCTTTTTAAAATCAGCAGAGACTGAAGCAGTAAGCTTCCCAACCACATAAAAACTTATGCAGAAACCCAAATCAATTAGCTGATTAACTAATAAACGAGTTCTGGTAAAAAGTATTCAACTCACAACTTTTTCAATATATTTTTATTTTGTCTTTGAGTTGATTTATCAAATAACTTATTTGTTGTTTTATCAGCAACACATTTTGTGGTCAAAAACCATAGAAAGTGAACAAAAGATTTTAATGAAGGTTTCAAAGAGTTGTGCTTAATAATGCTTAATTTCATTAATGTCATGAGAGCACAAAATTTAATGCAAAATAATACTTTCATATTCAACTCTTTTTTGCTTGTTGTTTGCGAAATGCCGAATGTCGAAATTGGCTTTTAAAATAACACGTATACGCACCGCATGATGATACCAACGGCTGAGTTTGGTAAATAAATCAAAACTCATAAATTTTATTATGCTCCCTCTTTTGTTGTCGGAGCGGAGGAGGAAGAGTGGAAGGGTGGAAAGCTGCGCTACAAATCCCAAGATAATATACATATTGAGGGATGTGAACATTCGCAACTTGAAATGCTTTTAACAGCGCTTTTTATTATGCTTAATATTGTGATTAGGCCTCGTATCCTTTGGGTCTTACAGGAGTGCTTTAAATTATTAATGTGGGCGAGAATGATAAATGCTGAATTAGAGCAAATAAAATGGCGATAAGAATAATTTCGGTAAGGGATTTCCAGATCCCAAGTTTCATACATTAAACCGAGTGAATCCTCTCACCCAGCCAATTAGCAGCAACAGCAGCCAAGTGAGCAATTCAATAAATTGCTAGCCAAGCTCGCATGATAGCTCTATGCCCCGAGCTGAGTTGCATCAAACATGCATCCACTAGGACAACCGCAACGGATATACCAAAGGGATAGTAGGGTGAAAGAGACAGTTGTGGCTGCTGTTGCTTGTTGTGGGTTGTTGGTCTACGGTTTCCTTGTCTCCCGTTGACAGCTCTCTGCTGCTGGCGCAATTTAATGCAACTTAAATGGAAATTTCCTGCTTTAATTTATTGAATACGCATTGCAACATGCAATGTGACTACAGCTGAAATTTGTCATATTTGCCACGGCTGCAGTAGCAGAACATAGTACTTCCAATTTGTAGCAAATACCATACTCTCTCTGTCAAAGTGAAGACAAGTTATGCATGGCTTCTGTGGCTGACAGGCTGGAATCTGAACAGGAAACAGACATAAGTCATTCTCATCTGTTTTACTTAGCTTATTCTCGTACAAATAACACACACAACACAGGCAACACTCACACTAGTATGCGAACACCTACACACATAAGTAAATAACATGATATGTAATTTACTCTCTGTGTACTGTTTGCTGTGTAATATTTACTCGAATCAGATGAACACTCTACACATTTCTAGTCCTCCCATAATAATTTGCCAAATTATATTTACCTTTCTCTTTTCGCCTTGCTCTTCTAATTCTCTTTTCGCCTAGCTGCTGAGTTGCCCAATTTTCTAGTATCCGAGCAGTATCTGCAAAAAGAAAGTAAAGAAAGGTCAACTACGATATGGGTACAAGGTGGTTGGAAGCAATATAGTATTGCTATCTGCAATAAGCTCTCAAAATATTTAAATGGAAAAGCTGATTGTCATATGATTTCTTGTTTGTATAATAAAAACGCTTTATGGTGAAGTCGTAAAAGTCACTCTGAAACAAGTAAGAAGGCTCTAGTCGAGAAATCCCGACTAGACTATACCCTGAACTCTATACTTTACGCATACAGTCAGTGCTTGCAAGTATGTGTGAGTGTGTGTATGTATACGCGTATAGTGCATACTTTCTTAACTTCATAACTTCAATATTCAATATCTCCAGTGTTTCTCAACCGATTTCAATAAAATTTTCACAGATTGTCATTATTTAGTCTAATCTTTCAAACTGCATCAAAAAGTTTTACAAATTCATGTAATGTAATCGATCACATGTGTATATGGGAAACGGGAAGAGTTATCGAAAATTTAAAACAAACTTGTACTGCCTAGGGATTAGGTGAGCTTATGTTCCAAATCTGGAGTCTCTAGCTCTTATAATCTCTGAGATCGACGCGTTCATACCTTTTTACCCATTTTCAATGGGTTCAGGGTAT